>WNWK01005277.1:0-123689 GCA_009830355.1 Cherax destructor | reverse complement strand
CCTCTGTGATTTTTGGATGGGGCCCCGTTTATCATTATGTTAATGGTGCGTTTGCGCTCTGTTCCCAAACGGATAAAATAGGTTTTATAATTTGGGGTAAGTTTGTTGGTCATCTCAGGTAGATATTTTCTGCTTCAGTTTTGCAGTGTTGGCTAGTGTGTCTGGGCTTGGGTGAGAGATAACGTATGTAGTGTCATCTGCAAAAGTATGGGTTTGAGTAGTTGAGATGCATTTGGTAGGTCGTTAATGTAAATGAGAAAGAGTAGTGGGCCAAGAACACTTCCCTGTGGGACCCCTACGGTAATAGTTTGCGCGGTGGAGCTAGCTCCATTAGTGTACACATATTGGTTTCTGTTGCTAAGGTATGATTTTAGGTAGTTTAAGGAGTGTCCTCTTATACCATAGTGCGATAATTTTAAGTGTAACAGATCATGGTCAACTGTATCAAAAGCTTTACGTAAATCAATGAAGATTCCCACTGGGATTTCTTTTTTCTCAAGGGCGGTGTAAATTATTTCTAACATGTGTATAATGGCATCATTTGTATTTTTATTAGGCCTGAATCCAAATTGACAGTGGTTGAGTACGTTGTTGGAGGTGAGGTAGGATGTACCATAGATATGTGGTTCCTTCTGCATGACAGAATGATGATGGGTGGACTAACTGGTGTCAATCTGTCTCGAGTCAATGAAGTTCAGTTGAAGTTATTTTCGTATTATTCTCAAATAGCTTAATTGATAGCCCTAAATATAATCTACTCCCAATTGAAGACATATGACTCAATTCTTTAGTTCTATCGTGCATCTGAAAACCAATGTGAAGTGAAATCCACAAATGTACCCTGACACAAGCATGCCACAACTGATACTTAAGGAGTTAAGAGCATTTATGAGTGATAAAGTGGGCAGACACAGTGCCTGTCTACAGTGGAACTTTAAGCTGGTATTTGCTTTTTTTACTACAATGTTCACTATCAAGTCACAAACCATCATACAGTGCACTCAATATGCCTCTTGTTATGCAGAGCATTTCGGGCAAATTAGGTCAGTTTTGTCCCAGGATGCGACCCACACCAGTGGACTAACACCCAGGTACCCATTATACTGATGGGTGAACATGGACAGCAGGGGTCTTATGGAAACACGTCCTAACGTTATCCAGCCGTACCGGAGATGCGGTTCAATATTTAAAAACGATCCTTATTAACTTTAAGTATACCGATCTGAGCTGACGGATAAATTTATTCTGTAAAATACCGGATATTAGGTAATTTAGGTGGGTTTATTTTGGTAAAATAGTAAGGAACTTAACCTAACCTAAGGAAACCAGACAGGCTAATTTAAAATAATATAAGATAGCTTAACCTTACTCCGCCAGCGGTTTACATTCGATGCATCTTTGTTTACATTCGATGCATCTTTGTTTACACTCGATGCATCTTTGTTTACATTCGATGCATCTTTGTTTACATTCGATGCATCTTTGTTTATATTCGATGCATCTTTGTTTACATTCGATGCATCTTTGTTTACATTCGATGCATCTTTGTTTACATTCGATGCATCTTTTTTACATTCGATGCATCTTTGTTTACATTCGATGCATCTTTGTTTACATTCGATGCATCTTTGTTTACATTCGATGCATCTTTGTTTACATTCGATGCATCTTTGTTTACATTCGATGCATCTTTGTTTACATTCGATGCATATTTGTTTACAGTCGAGGCATCTTTATTTACATTCGAGGCATCTTTGTTTACATTCGAGGCATCTTTGTTTACATTCGATGCATCTGTTTACAATCGATGCATCTTTCTTTACATTCTATGCATCTTTGTTTACATTCTATGCATCTTTGTTTACATTCTATGCATCTTTGTTTACATTCGAGGCATCTTTGTTTACATTCGAGGCATCTTTGTTTACATTCGAGGCATCTTTGTTTACATTCAAGGCATCTTTGTTTACATTCGAGGCATCTTTGTTTACATTCGAGGTATCTTTGTTTACATTCGAGGCATCTTTGTTTACATTCGAGGCATCTTTGTTTACATTCGAGGTATCTTTGTTTACATTCGAGGCATCTTTGTTTACATTCGAGGCATCTTTGTATTCGATGCATGTTTACGTTCGATGCATGTTTGTTTACTTTCAATGCATGTTTGTTTACTTTCAATGCATGTTTGTTTACGTTCAATGTATGTTTGTTTACGTTCAATGCATGTTTGTTTACGTTCATTGCATGTTTGTTTACGTTCAATGCATGTTTGTTTACGTTCAATGCATGTTTGTTTACGTTCAATGAATGTTTACGTCCGATGCATCTGTTTACATATCGATGCATCTTTGTTTACATATCGATGCATCTTTGTTTACATATCGATGCATCTTTGTTTACATATCGATGCATTTTTGTTTACATTTCGATGCATCTTTGTTTACATTTCTATGCATCTTTGTTTACATTTCGATGCATCTTTGTTTACATTTCGATGCATCTTTGTTTACATTTCGATGCATCTTTGTTTACATTTCGATGCATCTTTGTTTACATTTCGATGCATCTTTGTTTACATTTCGATGCATCTTTGTTTACATTTCGATGCATCTTTGTTTACATTTCGATGCATCTTTGTTTACATTTCGATGCATCTTTGTTTACATTTCGATGCATCTTTGTTTATGCTGCTGTGATTGGCCTGAAATGCAATGATCTGAAATATAGAATCTGAATCTCTTGACAGGTTCTGATGCACATCTCGTGATAAAATACATTGTGCCAAAATGTATTGCTTTTCTAATATCTCTCAAAATCAACATTTGCACAAGAAATAGCTGATGCTAGAGTATACATAAAACTTTTGAATATATATATATATATATATATATATATATATATATATATATATATATATATATATATATATATATATATATATATATATATATATATATATATATATATATATATATATATATATATATATATATATATATATATATATATATATATATATATATATATATATATATATATATATATATATTATTTTTGTGATATAATTATATAGTTTAAAAAACAAAGGAAACTGTAACTTGAAGATTAGTTTAAGACAGTGACAACGAACACTGGAACGGCTTGGAGGAAATTTTTCCTTGGCGTTAGCTGGAGAATACAAAATGACGTCACAATACTTCTTAATTCCTGTTCCTGGTAACAAATAAGTGTACTTTTCAATATGAATACGAATAATTAACATAGGCTGATTAGCATAGATTTTATCATACATGGGAAAACCTATAATAATGCAAAGCATTTCGAGCAGAGTATTTCGAAACTGTTGTACTATTAGGGTGCGCCTTTCTGGTTTCGGTCTATAGATTATGCCTTTACTCGCTGGCCACATGTCAAATCTCTTCCAACCCTTACTTGATGCCTATAACAATCTTGCACCATCTATCAAGTTCAAGGCTGAATAGGAATCAGGTTCATTGCTTCCTTTCCTCGAGTTCATGCCCACCATTTTGTATTTTTTTTTCTTTTCCCGTGTACCAGAAACCATTGCACAGTGGCATGTACATTCAGTAATTTTCTTGACACGTTTGTCAAGAAAAGTGTTCTTGTTTCTCTCTCGGCACCCTCTGTATCTGTGATCCTCAATTTATCGACTAAGTGACAGTAACTCCAGCTCTTCTGGAATGATACCACCCGTAGCTGATGAACTTTCAATGGAAAACTTGATATCCTTGTTGCCCTACTAAAGTTTCCCAGCTAAGGCTGACACACAAACACTATATATAAACCCCAATGGCAGGGCAACATAGTTGTTTTTTCCCTACTCTGTGACTCACACTGCTGGTGTATCCAGTTTGGCTAAATAAAAAAAAAAAAAAATCGCAACCTGGAATTTTCCATTCCTCCTCCTACCTCATTTTTTCGTCTTGGTTATCCTTCGAAATTCAAAAATTATGCCTACTCGCATGCTCCTAGACTTTAACTTCCCTATATTTCTAGTCTACAAAATCTTAATCCCCTGTCTCCGAGATATCAAGCCTACATTTCCCCAAACTAATGTCTACCTGGAGTCTACCTGGAGAGAATTCCAGGGGTCAACGCCCCCGCGGCCCGGTCTGTGACCAGGCCTCCTGTACTTGGTAGTAATAAAAAAAAATTTTTAATTGACCATAATTTTTAAAGGGGTGGACCGGTAAGCCAGCGGAAGGCCTCGGTCAGATGACCAAAAGCTCCAACGGCGGGTCATCATCTGACTAAGACCCGCTTCAGGAAACACTTGCCCTGTTTCCTGACGAACCTTACCTAACCCTGGTAGTAATCTAGTTCATACTTGTCGCTAACAACATTCTTTTCTGTCTTATTAAAGATCCACTAAAACTATTTACCTCTTTCAGCCTTCACCGACGCCGTCTTGTAAGATGGGCTCTTATACATTTGTAACATGATCCTTAGTTCTGGTTTTGTTTCAATAGTTGTCTACCTTTCCTAATACATTATTATTTACTCCAATGTTCAGAACACTAGTGACTTGGCCCAACCTTTACCTTGTCACCTTTTTACTTGACCTGTGGTGGCTAAAGGTCTCGTTTCACACGGCGTGGGTCTATATTCACCCATCAGTATAATGGGTACCTGGGTGTTAGCCGACTGGCGTAGAATGACTAAGTTAATCCATAGCATTAGAAATCTTCCGTATGAAGAAAGATTGAAGACCCTTAATTAATTAAATTACATTCACTTGTAAGACGAAGAATGAGGGGAGACATGATCGAGGTATACAAGTGGAAAATGGGTATTAACAAAGGGGATATAAATAAGGTCTTGAGGATATCTCTCCAAGAGAGAACCCGCAATAATGGATTCAAATTAGATAAGTTTAGATTTAGAAAGGATATAGGAAAGTATTGGTTTGGAGATAAGGTAGTTGATGAGTGGGACAGTCTGCCTAGTAGGGTTATTGAAGCTAGGACCTTGGGTAGTTTCAAATTTAGGTTGGATAAATTCATGAGTGAGAGAGGTTGGATTTGAGTGGGATTTGCACATGAGTAAATAGAATTATCAAAGCTTATTTCGTGGGTAGCATTGAAAATTGGGTTGAGCAAATATTCTGGAAAAATAAACACATAAGCAGTATAATGTGATCCTTTATTGACAACGTTTCGCCCACGCAGTGGGCTTTATCGAGTCACAAACAGATCTACCTGGATAAAGGATACATGAGTATTTATAGGATTTAGTCAGGTGGAGAATGCTGCATGTGACAATCTTCAAAGTAGGGTGATAGTTACAGGTGGCCCGGTGGTCTGGTGGCTTGAGCTCTCGCTTCACACACGGAGGGCCCGGGTTCGATTCCCGGCGGGTGGAAACATTTCGACGTGTTTCCTTACACCTGTTGTCATGTTCACCTAGCAGCAAATAGGTACCTGGGTTGTTAGTCGACTGGTGTGGGTCGCATCCTGGGGGACAAGATTAAGGACCCCAATGGAAATAAGACAGACAGACCTCGATGACGCACTGACTTTCTTGGGTTATCCTGGGTGGCTAACCCTCCGGGGTTAAAAATCCGAAGAAATCTTATCTTATCTTACAACCTTGGGTAACATAAAAAGAGATTTGACAAGTATAAGAACTATCACCCTACTTTGAAGATTGTCACATGCAGCATTCTCCACCTGACTAAATCCTATAAATACTCATGTATCCTTTATCCAGGTAGATCTGTTTGTGACTCGATAAAGCCCACTGCGTGGGCGAAACGTTGTCAATAAAGGATCACATTATACTGCTTATGTGTTTATTTTTCCATTGTGTCGGTATTTTATACCATTTATTTCCAGCAAATACTATTCTGTTAGTGGGATGGATTGTGAAGGACCTGCCTAGTATGGGCCAACAGGCCTGCTGCAGTGTTCCTCCTTTCTTATGTTCTTATGGTGTGGGTCGCATCCTGGGACACTAACCTAATTTGCCCGAAATGCTCAGCATAACAAGGGGCTTTCTGTAGACTGGTATGTCATTGATGTCAGCTAGGCCTGTATACCTTGTACATGTAGTAAATAAATATATTATTATTATTACTTTCTCCTTTCTTTCCTAGCATCGGCCATTAGACATACTGCTCTGTTCCTCCTTTCTTTTCTTTGTTCTTTTGTAAGCCCTTTTTCTCATTCAGGTGTGACTCGATAATGGTCCAATATGAACCGAAACGTCAAGTAAAACATTTTCTTCAAGGACTCCAACAGTAATAAGCCAGACAGCGACTTTCTTGGGTTAAGTATACTTCGGTGCAAAAATCTGATTAAATTTTCTTTGAGTTCCCTAATGGAAGCCAGACAGTGGCTTTCTTGAGTTATCCTGGGTTACTAACATGTTGGGTTAATAATATATAAGAACCCAATGGAAATAAGCCAGACTGAGTGACTTCCTTGGTTTATCCTGGGTTACTAGCACTCACGATTAATGATGTGAATAAAATCCTTGTTTTCTATGGTTGGTTCTCCAGCTGGTGCTCAGGAAAAGGTGTCCATCATAGCATTCCACCTCGAGTAGCAGAGGTTAGCTATCGTGTCTAATATTCTGTGAGTGTTGTCTTACCTCTGCACTCCCTCATCAGCTTCAGCGTAGATAATAAAGGAGGAGACTTAATAGTAATCCCGTGCCCAGGTGAACCACTGAGGTAGGCGAATGGGAATCCCTATAGAAATTTAAGACAAGCATTTAATTTTAGAGGAGCATTCCGGTTTGAGTCTACTGTCTCATAGTAGGGTGATCCTGCTCACACCCATCCCTTCTCACTCGTACGTATGCCCAACCAATTTTTAAAGTTACTTACGGTGTGGCTTCGATTACTACTTGCCAGATTGTTCCACTCGGTCCTTCCCCCTCAAGGAGGTTCCTTGATGCTGGCGATGAGCTCCATTTTTTTTTAATTGAGCCTGAATGCTTTACATACTTCCCAGGCGATATGACCCCAACAGGTTTAGCGTTTCTCCCCTTCCCCCCGAATATAATATCACTCCACTACGGTTACAGTTGACGACTACAACTCCCTGAACTTCAGTATTAGTTCACATGGAAGCATTAAGGACCAAACTGGAAAAAAAGTCAGTGACATTTTTTAATTATCCTAAGTAATTTACACTATGTATGATAATTGTGGCTGTGCCTAAATAAACTTACTAATACGTATATCAGTTCTCCAGTATTAAGTTCTTTGTAGATATTATATTTAAATTTATGGCCTCTTGGAAAAGACATTTTATTTATAAAACCTAGCCCCTCAAGGGAGGTTCCTTGATGCTGGTGAGGGGCTCTTGATCTTGGGAATTGGATCTGTGCTCCAGTTCCCTGAATTAAGCCTGAATACCTTCCATCCCCTCCTCCCACAGGTGCTGTATGATCCCTATGGGTTTAGCATTCCCCCATGATTATAATAATATAAAACCTAGCCTATGTTACCAAGCCTAATGGAACTGACAATTTTATTGCTGGTCTATGCTAGGTTATGTTTGGCTACCTAGAGTACCTGGAGGGTGTTCTGGGGGTCAGTACCCCCACAGCCCTATTACTATTACTTATAATAATAGTAAAGCTTTCTTATTTGACCAAAATATAATTTTTTCCATTGCTAAACCAACTTAGTATAATTTTTTTTTATATATTCTTATTTTGCCCTTTAGCACCTAAATAAACAAGTTGCAAAACAAATAATTTTTTTTTTCATGGAATGGATAAGAAGGAAAACTGTTTATTTTTGTCGTCAGAAGACTATTCAGATTTTTAACCTCGACCCATTAATGGGGTCCCTGAAAGACTCCTGGTACAGGTAATTGGATTATCCTCTCCTTGATATCAAATATGATGACTGCCCATTCTCTAGGTGATATTTCCCATGTGGGTTTAACACTTCCTTATAATTAATAATAATAATAATTAAGCCTTTAGTGTTCTTATGAGTGGGTGTATGTTGGACCTGCCAAGCAGTAGTCCTGCAGTGCTCTTTCTTATGTTCCTCAGGCCCCATTAGGGGCTCACATCTAGGGGTAACTTTGGAAGGGTTCTCGAGCCCATTCAGGGCACATGAAATTGTTGAAGTTGCCTAACTCCTTCCCAAGAGCAAGGAGTGGAGAAGTAAAGCATTGTAGTTCTAGACTTGGGAGAGGGTATTGCATAATTGTTCGCAATAGCTCATAAGCTCTATGGTTTTATTGCTTCCCTATTAATGTAGTGTATCTAATGTAGCAGTAGTTTGAAGTACATATACAAGTTTTTGAATGTAAGGTACAGAAGTTAAAACTTATTAATGTGGAATAATGTATAAATGGGGAAGTGGAGAAGAATCCTCCCTCCATAAGCCAGTCATGTCTTATAAGGTGACTAAAATGCTGGGAGCAAGGGGCTAGTAACCCCTTTTCCTGTATAAATTACTAAATGTAAAAAGAAACACTTTTGTTTTTTCTTTTTAGGTCACCCTGCCTCGGTGGGATATGACTGGTGCATTGAGAAAATAAGAATAATAATAATAAAATCATAGATTCTTGCCTATAGTAACAGTATTTTATGGAAAATAATTTTATTACAGAATCAAGATGGGACATCGCATTCGTTGTTTTTTTGATATTGAGATTGATGGAATTCCATCTGGCCGTGTTATCTTTGAGCTTTTCAGCGATGTTTGTCCAAAAACGTGTGAAAATTTTAGAGCCCTCTGTACTGGTAAGGACTATTATTTATAACTGTATTTAGTTTTAATTAAAATGTCACATTTTAAATACGGTAAACATGTTATTATAATAGGCTCATTTTGTTATGCTTATTATTTAATCGACAAGGACCTAATTTGCCCGAAATACTCTGCATAACAAGGGGCTTTCTATATAGTAGTATGTCATTGATGACAGCTAGGCCTGTATACCATGTATATGTACTTGTAGTAAATTAAGATGATAGTGGTACCTCGAGTTACGATGGTCCCCAAAATCGCCCTTTTATGTAAGTTTATTTTTTTAAATGCTTTTGTAAGTACAGTGGTACCTCGACTTACGATATTTTTTCATTCCAGAATGCTGTTCAAGTGCCATTACCAAACGAATTTATCTCCTTAAGAAATAATGTAAAATAGACTAGTCTGTTTAGACCCCTAAAAGTACACTTACAAAAGCATTTAAAAAAATAAACTTACATAAAAGGGTGTGTTTGGGGACCATCGTAAGTCGAGGTACCACTGTATATTTTTGGGGGTGTAAAAGGACTAGTCTATTTTACATTATTCCTTATGGGGATAAATTCGTTTGGTAATGGCACTTGAACAGCATTCTCGAATGAAAAAATATCGTAACTCGAGGTACCACTGTATTATTATTTTTTTTCGACAAGTCTGCCGTCTCCCACTGAGGCAGGGTGACCCAAAAAGAAAGAAAATCCCCAAAAAGAAAATACTTTCATCATTCAACACTTTCACCTCACTCATGGGCCAGTAGGCCTTCTGCAGTGTTCCTCCATTCTTATGTTCTTATGTTCATACATAATCACTGTCTTTGCAGAGGTGCTCAGATACTACAGTTTAGAATAGTCCCTCCAAACTGTCACTGTCCCAGAC
Organism: Cherax destructor; assembly: GCA_009830355.1. NCBI lineage: Eukaryota > Metazoa > Arthropoda > Malacostraca > Decapoda > Parastacidae > Cherax > Cherax destructor. Next base: position 114,073 of record WNWK01005277.1, on the reverse strand, counting down.
CCCTCCTTTAAAGTGCGGGCATTGTACTTCCCATTTCCATGACTCAAGTCCGGCTAAATCAATAGCCGGTTTCCCTGAATCCCTTCACTAAATATTACCCTGCTCACACTCCAACAACTCGTCAAGTCCCAAAAATCATTAATTTCCACTCACTCCTAACACGCTCACACATGCCTGCTGTATGTCCAAGCCCCTTGCACATAAAACCTTTACTCTCTCCCTCCATCCTTTCCTAGGATGACCCCTACCCCCGCCTTCCCTCCGCTACAGGTTTATACACCCTCCAAGTCATCCTATTGTGTTCCATCCTCTCTCAATGACCAAACCACCTCAATAAACTCTCCTCAGCCCTATGAATAGTACTTTTAGTAGCATACACGTATGTATGTATTCAGGTTTGCTAATCTCTAACAAATTCCAAGGATATTAAATTGGACCTGACTACTGGTTGAAACGGCAGCTTTCCCACTGGCAACAATGTCCCCAGATCATATTATGAAATTATGCTTTCGCGAAGTTATAGGTATCTATGACACTGACGCATTGGCGATTTCACCCACTTCGAGCCCTATTTTCGACAAATTCCAATGTTTCAGTCTCCTAAAATTATAGCTATTTCGCTAGAACTCCATTTCTTCTATCGAATGAGTAGAAGAAACTGCCTATTTACCAATTTCATCTACCCAAAATAGTGGTCAGAAAATGACAATTTTCCAATTTCACACAAATTTCAAAATAGGGTCCAGAGTAAACAAGGCAGACATTCCTGGCACTAAAATAACATGTTCTCTGTTCATTAGTCACGTCTCTAGGCCCCTGTTCCATTACTTTTGCTTTCCATTTTGAATTTTTATTCTCACAAAAATAGAAGATTTACTGTTATGTATACAACTACATTATTGTAAAAATGGTATAAATAATATCAGAGCAATTGTGCATGAATATAAGACTCGCCAGTTGATGTGTATTGGATGCATGGTGTGATTTGTTTACTCTTGAACATCGTCAAAAATCGAACATTTTCGCTACTTTGAGCTCAATTTCAAGGTACTTGTCATTGTCATACCAATCAAAATCATCTCTATTTCTGTAATATATCTTCCATTCTATCAAATGAGTCCAAGAAAACGAGAATACATCAATAAATACCATACGAAAATCGACTGCAAAGTCGCTGTTTTAATCGAAAAAATCTTGTCAGAGTTTTTTTTCTCTCATTATGCAGTGTGTACTGCAGGATTTTTTTTATACTGCGCACACTGACCACACAGACCCATTCTTTCATATGTATGCCTACCAGACGTTTTCTGCTTAAATTGAGGCCGCTAGAATTTGGGCGTACTAGTACGACACCAACCCCTGCTCGTAAAACGTACTAGTACGGCACCGACCCCGAAAGGGTTAAACAACCATGGTGACAACATACATCCCTGTCTAAGACCTACTTTTACCGGGAAGTAATCTCCCTCTCTCCTACACACCCTAACCTGAGTCTCACTATCCTCATAAAAACTCTTTACAGCATTCAGTAACTTACTACCTATTCCATACACTTGCAACATTTGCCACATTGCTCCCCTATCCACTCTATCATATGCCTTTTCTAAATTCATAAATGCATAAACACTTACTATAACCCACTTTTGACATCCAACCCTTATTTTACACCACATATTCCTTGAATTGATACATTTATATTCCCCCTTTTCCTGCCATAACTTATCCTTCAACATTATTGCTACTTCTTTAGCTCTAACTCTGTTTGAAACTCCTGACCTAATCCCATTTATTTCTCCCCACTGAAACTCTCATACCCCCTTCAGCTTTGTTTCACTTAAGGCCAGGACATCCAGCTTCTCATTCATAACATCCACAATCATCTCTTTCTTATAATTCGCACAACAACCACGCACATTCAAACATATTATTATTATTATTATATGCAAAGTATTCAAAGCATATTTTTTCCTAGATTTAATTATAAATGTCCAGTTTGGAGCATTCAGTTAGTATCAGCATACAGAAGTTCTTCACTTGGCCATTCAGTGGTACAAATATTCTTGTTTGTTTTCAGTATATGTCAAACATGTAGGAGTTGAATCCGGAATTGTCTTTGGATTTTATTACCGAAAACTTAATAATGTACATCAAGAAAGAATGAAAAGTCACAATATCATGGCTGAAACAATACACAAATAGCCCACACTTAGGAGAGTGAAACTTAAGACAGTTTTTCAGTCTGACTTGGACCATTAACAAGTCACACAAAGAAGCCTAAGTGACTTATGAATGGTCAAAATCAGACCGAAACATTGTCATAAGTTTGTCTCCTAAGTGCAGGTCAGTGTCATTTAATGAATGGCGATTCACTTGATATGGTCATAAATCCAAACCAAAACCATTGGTGCCATTGCCTTTGTTAGGGATAGGAATTTGTTACATGAAAAAAAAAAAATTATATCACATCTTGGTGTTTGTGAAGGGCATTATAGAAAGTTCAAACCTACTGATGATAAAGGAAAACTATGGTAGTTGAGTGAGGGGTCAGGGCTATTTATTTTTTCAAGTCATCTCTTTACTTTCAGAATCCATCTAACATTCTATGGCTAGCATTGGTATCGTCAGCAACTAGATAACCCATAATATTATTTACAATTTTCTAGAATGTCCTCTTCACATATGTGACACATTACATGTTTCATTATATTAGAGGTGTGCTAGAAATTTGAATAGGCTTTTAAAATTGCAGGGTGTCACAAAACTTAAATGTACTGCATGTTAAATGTCATGTTCATTTGTAGTAACTGGCAGCACTTATGACAATCTTGACTCATACTGTACCTACCCTAAACTGAAGTACATCTGAAGAACTACTATTGGGTATTCCTGTTTGAAATTAAATGTAACACTTGTGTTATTTTTTGAAATGTCAATATGGACTTCAATATTTATGATGAATTACAATTAGGTATAATACTCATTAATGGCCTTGATAAAAGTATATTGCGGCATTTGTTGCTAATTGTGTAAAAAAATTGCAGGAGAGATGGGCGAGGGAAAAACCACAAGCAAACCTTTGCATTATCGCAGTGTGAAATTTCACCGAGTGATAAAAGATTTCATGATCCAAGCTGGTGATTTCTCTGCTGGTAATGGTACTGGTGGGGAGTCAATCTATGGAGGACAGTTTGAAGGTTTGTAGAACATCATATTGCTAAAATTTGCTTGAAGAATTATATAACTAAATTATTAAATTATTATATTAATCAGTATCAGTATCTGCATAAGGTCTTTACATGGCTGTTCTCAGAACTGATAAGCCAGTGATGCAGGCCCTTCTTATTTTTATCACCATTGCCCATTTTTCCTATTTCACATAACTGTAGTTTTTATAGGGCACTAAAGTCACAAGTATGAATTGTCATTTTCATTTTTCATGTACTTTGCTTAATTTTTGCATAGTTTTTCTGCCTCTTTCAAGTAGCATGTTGTGGGTGAATGTAATGGAACATTATTCTTAATAAAAGTACTAACCTTGTTGTCTCCAAAGAAAAACTGACTATTGTAATCTTATTATTTATCTGAGTAATGAATGCTATGTACCATCCCATGTGTAAATATTTGTTTCCCTCATTGAGAAAGTTGTCATTGTTTGCTTCTGTTACACTACATATCACTCAAGATAATCTCTTGATGATGATTTCTGGTGTTCAAAGTATTTTAGTTCAATGAGATTTTTGTCAAGGTAGGATCTTTGTGTTAAATGTAATTCACCATTATTGTATTTGGTATTCTGAATGAAAAAAATGAAGAGTTCCTGGGTAATGGCTTCAAAAATGAGCTCAATGTAAAAATTTTGTGCTAGACTGAGGTATGATGTAATAGTGCAGTAAAATGAGGGAGCAGTGTGAGTGAACTAAAACAAGCTTGGCAGTTTTCTTGAAATTGTGCATGTAGGATATTAATTATTGCTTTTGTTTTGCCTTTATACACTAGATGAGAATTTTGACATGGACCATAGTGATCCTTTCCTTCTCTCCATGGCCAATCGTGGGAAGGACACAAATGGCTCTCAGTTCTTTATGTGAGTACAGTACAGTGTATCATTAGTATAAATCCAAAGTCATAGTATTTATATTGCTAATGCTTAGGTGTTTGATATGCTTCACAAAAGGAAATCTAAATTCTGCACTACTTTACTTTTTTTTAAATTATTCTCCTTAGTGTTTAGTTTGGAATACTTGTACATAAAAATTAATTAGTTCACATGATGCATCAAGGTACTCAAAAGAAATAGTCTAAAGTTTTAATGAGTTGTTGCCTATTTTAATTTTATTTTGATAAAATTAATGCTCATAACTTATTGAAAGAAAAAACTTTTTTTCCTATTAATATTTGTGTACCAAGGTAGTAGGTTGATAGACAGCAGAAACCTGCAATTGTTTTACATAATGGCGGGATTGCTGGTATCTTTTTTCTGTCTCATAAATAAGCAGGATAACAGGTATATCTTGCTACTTCAACTTACACTTAGGTCATTCTACACATGCATGTACACGCATATATATACACACCCATCTGGGTTTTCTTTTATTTTCTTAATAGTTCTTGTTCTTCTTTATTTCCTCTTATCTCCATGGGGAAGTGGAATAGAATTTTTCCTCCATAAGCCATGCATGTCGTAAGAGGCGACTAAAATGCAGGGAGCAAGGGGCTAGTAACCACTTCTCCTGTATGCATTTCTAAATTTAAAAAGAGGAACCTTCATTTTTCTTTTTGGGTCACCCTGCCTCGGTAGGATATGGCCGGTTTGTTGAAAGAAGATTTGTGTACCAATAGTTATCTTCTACAGCTGAAAGGGGGGCATGTTTAACAAAATCGTTACTTTAGCCCTCAAAATATTTTGTTTTAAATCAAATATCACTTTTATTTGCAGTCTCATTGTTCAGAATATTGAGTAAATTTTTTCTTTTTGTCTTCAGACTTTACACGAAAATAGTTTTATCGCTACTGTAAAATTGGCTTAGGTGAAACAGATTGATAGTTATGTATTGGCATTTTTTTTTTTAAACACGTCGGCCGTTTCCTACCGAGGCAGGGTGACCCAAAAAGAAAGAAACCCCCAAAAAGAAAGAAAAATCTTTCATATCACTCAACACTTTCACCATCACTCAACACTTTCACCATCACTCAACACTTTCACCATCACTCAACACTTTCACCATCACTCTACACTTTCACCATCACTCTACACTTTCACCATCACTCTACACTTTCACCATCACTCTACACTTTCACCATCACTCTACACTTTCACCATCACTCTACACTTTCACCATCACTCTACACTTTCACCATCACTCTACACTTTCACCATCACTCTACACTTTCACCATCACTCTACACTTTCACCATCACTCTACACTTTCACCATCACTCTACACTTTCACCATCACTCTACACTTTCACCATCACTCTACACTTTCACCATCACTCTACACTTTCACCATCACTCTACACTTTCACCATCACTCTACACTTTCACCATCACTACACTTTCACCATCACTCTACACTTTCACTGTCTTTGCAGAGGCGCTCAGATACGACAGTTTAGACGTCCCTCCAAACAGCCAATATCCTAAACCCCTCCTTTAAAGTGCAGGCATTGTGCTTCCCATTTCCAGGGCTCAAGTCCGGCTAACCGGTTTCCCTGAATCCCTTCACGAAATATTACCCTGCTCACACTCCAACAGCTTGTCAGGTCCCAAAAACCATTCATCTCCATTCACTCCTATCTAACACGCTCATGCACGCTTGCTGAAAGTCCAAGCCCCTCTCCCACAAAACTTCCTTTACCCCCTCCCTCCAACCTTTTTGGGGACGATCCCTACCCCACCTTCCTTCCCCAATAGATTTATACACTCTCCAAGTCATTCTACTTTGTTCCATTCTCTCTAATTGACCAAACCACCTTAACAGCCCCTCTTCAGCCCTCTGACTAATACTTTTAGTAACTCCACACCTCCTTCTAATTTCCACACTACGAATTCTCTGCATAATATTTACACCACACATTGCCCTTAGACACAACATCTCCACTGCCTCCAGCCGCCTCCTCGCTGCAGCATTTACAACCCAAGCTTCACACCCATATAAGAGTGTTGGTACCACTATACATACTTTCATACATTCCCTTCTTTCCCTCCATGGATAAAGTTCTTTGTTTCCACAGATTCATCAACGTGCCACTCACATTTTTCCTTCATCAATTCAATGGTTTACCTCATCCTTCATAAACCCATCCACTGACAAGTCAACCTCCAAATACATGTATCTGAAAACATTAACTTCTTCCATACTCTTTCTTTCTTTCAATGTGATATCCAATTTTTCTTTATCTAAATCGTTTGATACCCTCATCACCTTACTCTTATCTATATTCACTTTCAACTTTCTATTGTTACTAAAAGTTCCAATTCCAGATTCATTTTTACCATTGTGGATGGTTGATATAATCCTACCTAAACAAGGGAAAAGAAGCAAAAATTATGTAATTTTATTATTGGAATTGATAGAACAAATTATCTTAAAAAAAAAAAAAAAAAACTTCCAGCCTTAAAATATATAATCAACTTTGTTAACGTATTTTGTTAAAAACATAAGAGCACACTGCATGTACACCAAACTATTTTGTACAGAATATTGTTTAATCAAAATAAAGTTAAGAAAAAATGAATATTGCATTGTATCCTCATTATAATCTAGAAACTTATATAATCACATCCCCTACAGGGAATAGCAGGGAATAGGTTAGATAGTTACTTGTTTTTTGTTCCCTGTATTGTGTTGCTCTTCATTCTTAGGTTTATATACGTATTGTTGAAGTAATGCTGACCTTGTGGGTGTTGCTTTTAACATCCAGACTGTGGATGTTCTCTAAAACCTAGCCTATTGGGAGATCAGTGTATTGGTCAGGAGTCTGCCATTCTCAATTGGTGTGGAAGATCTTAACAGCTTTTCTCCAGAAATCATTCTTAAAATGTGTAGGATAATTTAGCTTTGGAAAAGTGCTATACAGAGGTACCCCGGATTTCGTACAGCTCCCAACTTGAACAATTATGTAAGTGTATTTTTGGGGGTCTGAAACGGACTAATCTAATTTACATTCGTCCTTATGGGAACAAATTCGTTCTGTAACGGCACTCGAACAGCCTTCTGGAACGAATTATTGACGAAATCTGGGGTACCACTGTACATATTGCTGCATACTTTGGGGAAAGTAGGGCTTGAGATTCTGTAAGCCTTCAGATAAAACCTTGTGATGATTCCTCCTAGCCTGTGTTATATTTGGTAAGTAATGTAGTTGTTCATCTTTGTTCATGGGTTTTTCTGTTGACTAAAATTCAATTTCTGGTCATTCCTGCAAAGTAACATAAAAAGAATGGTAGATAATTGTTCTGTTCTTCCTCAATGATAAATTTATTAAAGACACTTCATGCAGTTAAGTCTTTATTGGTACAACAGAAGAGGAGAATTTTGCAGTTTATTTCTTAAAGAGAGAGGAACTTGAAGGACGCTTACTATAGTCGTCTAACTACAATCATGACTTTCGAAAATGTGCTTAGTATGCTGTAGTGTACAGTGCTCGTCATGGTATTATGCCGGGTGAGTGCCCTGGCTTAATATTGTGATGAAAATCAAAGGCCTACCATACATGGGGGTCTTTTTTTGCGAGTGCATTAAGCCGGGTAGCAGCCTTTAGCATGACTTCACGGCCTGCCACCACACTACACAGTGACTCATAAGTGCTCACGTGGCTGCTGTTGTGAGAGGAAGTCTTACACTTTTGTCTCTCATCCGTCCTATCTTTTGTCAGGTGTTCCTTTTGTTTTGGGGCTATACATGTTTAATTATGGGTAAAAGGAAGTCTAACACCTGAAACTATAACTCAAATCATAGGGCTTCACAAAGCTGGGCACCAGATGAAAGAAATAGTGGAGAATATTGGTGTGTGTGAGCGTTCAGTGAGGAACCAGGGGCAGCGTTTCAAAGCTGGTGGCGTTGTCGAGTTACCGTCTTCCAAACCTCAGCCTGGCCCCTCGAAGAAGACATCTTTTCATGCCTTAACTGTGTTAAAGAAGCAGTTAGAAAGTACACCTAAGATAACTGCTAGAGAATTGAAAGAAAAGAACCCACATCTTCTCTCATAGGTGTCTGTAAAAACTGTTAACAGACGTGTCAGAACTGGGCTACAGTAGTCATCGCCAGGTTAAGAAACCAATCCTATCCAAGCCACAGAAGAAACGTAGGCTGGAATAAGCAAAAAAATATCTTCACTGGAATTCTCAACAGTGGTCTGAAGTACTTTGGAGTGATGAAGCAACCTTCACCATCTCCTGTAACCATGGGGGACGTGTACCGGCCCAGAGGTAGTGACCCGCTAGACCCACGCTACACCTGTGGGACCACCAAACACCCAGACTCGCTCATGGTTTGGGGGTGATTCAGTGCTCAGAGTGTTGGTGAACTCATTGTGCTTCCTCAAAACCAGTATAATTACCAGGAGTTATTTTGGTACAATTTACCTGAGGCGTTTGACAAGTGTGGGGCTAGGGTTTTTATGCAGGACGGTGCACCGTATCATACCGCCAGATCTGTAGTTCAGTGGCTTAAGGACTGTGAAGTGAGGTTTTTTAATGACTGGCCAATCAATTCCCCAGACCTAAACCCTATTGAGAACCTCTGGTCAATATTGAAACAAAGTTTACTGGGCAAGGATATCAGTTCCATCCTTTGGCTGGAGGCTGCTCTAAATGAGGCATGGAATAATATACCTCCCCAAACCCTCAAGAATTTGTACGAGTCTTCCTACACGGCTGAGGGACGTGATTAAGCGTAATGGATGCAGCACCAAGTATGTGTGCAAATATATATATTATAATCTTTCATGGTATGTGTTTGTGTTTTGGTACGTGTGTGGGGGAAGGGTGGCATAATGCAATGACGAGCACTGTACATGGTTTGTACAAAAATACACAGCAGGTATGGAGTATAAGGCCAGACATAAGGCTGCAGTTGTGAGCTTTGATAACAATTTATTGCATTGTATTTTTGTTTCACCCACAATCTTTAATTTTATCCCTGGCTTTTGGACACCCTTTGTTAAATTACTATACTTTCCTAGAACTGTATACATACGTAAGTGATTTTACACCAGCTCTTTTTGTACTATGTATTACTTTTTATTTTACTATATTAGTACAAAGTTCATCCCTGATTGAATATTGGTGTTACCGTGGCTCTAGTACCAGTCAGCAGAAGTACACTATGCTGTATTTTCTACTGTTGCATCAGCTAAGTCATGTTCTGGACACGCTTCACTGTAGTCAGTAACAAAATGTTTCCCCTACAGTCAGCTAGCAAGACAGCGGCAGCCGGGTGCGGGGTGACAACCGCCCCATGCCTTTGTCACTGTGTCAGACATTCACATTCTTCGTTATTCTACCGTAATGATCGTTTTGTCCTTCCTGTAGAACAACTCAACCGTCGACGCATCTTGATGGGTGAGTAATTTTATATAGCTCTAAAACAATACTGTGCAAGAATGAATGTAATGCTTTTACCTATGATTTCACACTTTATATGCAGTATTCTGGAGTATTTCATTCATTTTAACCCTCAGGTCTAGGAAAATGCATGTTTGAAATATGTTTGATAGCACTAGAATTATTTCAGGTCTCTAAAATATTTTAATACATTTCAGTCTCATACAGTACAGAGTATTAAAAATCTGGAATTTTAGGTTGAACTGAGAAAACAGTATGGTATTAAAATTTAATCCAGTGATTAAATTGTATTATTGTGCAGTACAACAAATTGTGTTATTAGAATTTATCATTAAGTGACAGTTACATTTAAATAAACAAGCACTTAGTGTAGAATGTAAAATCTTTATTGTACAGTAATTGGTTTATAGATAAGCTATAAGTTGTTACATATAAAAAATAGATAAGATGTAGTTTAAAAGAGTGTAAGGGTTATGTAATTTGAAGCTGAGTCATAACATATTAGTAGTAATACAGTGGACCCCCGGATTTCGTACTTAATACGTTGCAGAAGGTCGTTCTAAATCCGAAAAGTACGAAAACCGAAGTAATATTTCCCACAAGAAATAATGTAGATACAATTAATCCGGTCCAGACACCCAAAAATATTAACAAAAAATATATTTTTTAACCCTTAAGCTGTTCACACACACATCTATTTTGACGTGCATAGCTCTGAATATTTTTTAGAAAAAAATAAATTGTTCTTTTTGTTTAAAATGAAGAGCGCATTTTTTTTGGCATCCCCGAATTTTGTAATACTGTGCACACTGAGTGCACAGACCCATTCTCTAATGTCGAGGCAACTCAGGCTTATCGTGGCAAGGTTGAAAGCATTTAAAAAAAACATAGATCTACCTTCGGAGCACTACGCACATCAACGTAGATCTACGTGTGGACAGTTTAGGAGTTAAAGAATAACTATAGTTTTACATACAGAAAACAATGAGAAATAAATATAAAGCACTAATGAAATGGATAAATGAACATTTAACAGTTAACAATAAATGGTTAATTATTGTGGAAGTGAGGGATTTGTGTCTGCAAGCCAGGGTTAACAAAAGCTGAGAGGGTAGTTATTCCCATCATGCTCTCTTTGGTGGAAGTTTCTTTTATCTGCAATGCTCATCAAGCTTGCAGACCCAATTTCTTGTCTCTAGGCCTATTTGGAGGCTCGGTGAATTATGCGTACAGTTATGTCCCAGGCTTACAACCTTGGGCATACCAGTATAAGACCGACAGTTTAAGGGTTAAGACTAGAGGTGCATTATATCTCATTTTTTGCTGTTGCAGTATTAGCAAAACAATTAGGGTTATCATGTTTTTCTGCTAGTATTAAGTATTCTATTTTTCCTTTTAGGAAGCACGTGGTGTTTGGTCGAGTGGTGAGCGGACAGGAGGTCGTAGTCGCGATAGAGAATCTTCCTGTTGACAACCGCAGCCGCCCCCTTCAGCCTGCAGTAATTGCAAACTGTGGAGAATTGGTTTTGCAGCGTTCCAGCAAACTTAAAGGTAGATTTTATAAATGTAGTTACTAAAGTTCTGTAATCATTCACTTTAAATTTAGAAGCTTTTTCCTTGATATTGGCGATCTCAGTTCGTTATTCTACATGAACATGAGGTCTTTCCCTGTGTGCAGTTTTATTTATGCGAATTTGCTTTATGCTGTCGCCCCATTTTTTTTTTTTATAAATTTAGTCTCGTGTAATCACCTAACCCAACACAGAGTTGGGACTATGAGTGAAGGGAGAGAGGAAAGAATAATAGAGAGATAAGTACTGTATTCATAAATTCATGTGTTTCCTTCAGTCCAGACAAAAACAGGCTGGTAAATATATAGCCAGCTCCCTTCTGCTATTCTCATAATTTTTTGGTTAAGATAAATAAAGGTGGATTTTCTTTTGGCAATTTTGTCTCGTACTGTATAGGAATTATGGCTGATTTTTTTTTTCTTAGAAGGGATTCAGGGAAACCAGTTAATTGATTTAGTTGGACTTGAGTCCTGGAAATGGGAAGTACAATGCCTGCACTTTAAAGGAGGGGTCTGAGATAGTGACAGCTGGGAGGGACTTTTCTCAGCTGTAGTATCTGAGCTCCTCTGCAAAGACAGTGATTATGTATGAGTGTGGTGAAAGTGTTGAATGATGATGAAAGTTTTTTCTTTTTGGGGATTTTCTTTCTTTTTGGGTCACCCTGCCTCGGTGGGAGACGGCCGACTTGTTGAAAAAAAAAAAAAAAAAAAAAATATTTATATATGACTGTTTGGGAGGGAGGGGGTAAAGGAGGTTTTGTGAGCGACGGGCTTGGATTTCCAGCAAGCATGTGTGAGCGTGTTAGAAGTGAATGGAGACAAATGGTTTTTGGGACCTGTTAGAGTGTGAGCAGGGTAATATTGTGTGAAGGGATTCAGGGAAACCAGTTAATTGATTTAGTTGGACTTGAGTCCTGGAAATTTGAAGTACAATCCCTTCACTTTAAAGGAGGGGTTTGGGATATTGGCAGTTTGGAGGGACTTCTAAACTGTCGTATCTGAGCTCTGCAAAGACAGTGATTATGTATGAGTGAGGTGAAAGTGTTGAATGATGAAAGTTTTTTCTTTTTGTGGATTTTCTTTCTTTTTGGGTCACCCTGCCTCGGTGGGAGACGGCCGACTTGTTGGAAAAAAAAAAATGACTGGTGCATGTGTGGTAAACATATTGAATCAAATGTTTTGTGTTATATTGTATTCACTAAACATATTTGTTTAAGTAATGGGTTATGAAACTTGATAATGGTCCATGACAGACAAGCATTTTCTAAAGTTTCCTTGAGTTATTGGTTAGTTGTTTTCTGACAGTCATTGTTTTCACACATTCCAATATCTCATAACAAGAATAATTGCTTTTTAAATGTTATAGCCAGACCACATTTTGAATTCTTAAAGGGTAATTTGAAATAATCTGGTTTCATAAAATTAGTCTCAGTGATGGGGAATTCCCAGGAAAAAAAAAAATTACCTTATCAAGGATATATTATGACCTTCAAAAAAATATTGTGATACTTGATTATGAATGTTGCCAAAGACAGGAACTATTATTGGGAAAAATATAACCAATGTTATATGCTGCACCTTTCAGTAATACAGTACATCCCTGGGGAACCAGTGCCAATCAGTCTGCTCCCAAATCCCATCATTTATTTTATTTTTAACACTGGCCATCTCCCACTAAAATAGGGTAATTCAACAAAGAAGAAAACGCTCACTGTCACTCATTCAATCTATCTTGCCAGAAGGGCACCAGTACCACAGTTTGGATGACCAAACAACATACCCTCTGCCTCCTGCAGAATGCAGGCACTATACTTCCCACTTCTAGGACTAAAGTCTGGCAAACCAGTGTCCCAGAATCCCTTCATAAATATTAGGTTTCTCACACTCCAACTTCATGTCAAATCATGAAAGCCACTGTCCTTCACTCATCTGACAGGCTCACACAAGCCTATTGGAAGTCCAAGCCCCTAGCACCTCCCTCCAAACTTTTCTAGAATGACCTCTACCCTCTCCTTCCCTCCATCCTGGATTTACACACCCTCCAAGTCATCCAATTTTTCTCCATCCTATAAATGTTCAAACCACCTCAACAACCCAGCCTCACCCTCTGAATAATAATTTTGGTAACATTAAATAATTATCATATGTAACCATCTGCTACTAATATTTAGATGTTATTTATTCACATAAATTTTATTCTTGCATCCCCTCTCAGCATCTCCATCCCATATACTTTGCCTTAACAGTTAATCATTCTGTGTCTAGTTTGTTTCAGGTCAAATAATGGGACTGTCTTACACAAATTGTATTGGGCATGTTTCTGTTGTTGCCCTAGACCTGAACCTCACTACAGTTACTCATTTTATCATTATACATATCCATTTCTTAATGTACTTAATTTTTTTACTTAAACATATTTTTTTTTTTCAACAAGTCGGCCGTTTCCCACCGAGGTAGGGTGACCCAAAAAGAAAGAAAATCCCCAAAAAGAAAATACTTTCATCATCATTCAACACTTTCACCACACTCATAAATAATCACCCTCTTTGCAGAGGCGCTCAGATACGACAGCTGAGAATAGTCCCTCCCAGCTGTCACTATCCCAGACCCCTCCTTTAAAGTGCAGGCATTGTACTTCCCATTTCCAGGACTCAAGTCCAACTAAATCAATTAACTGGTTTCCCTGAATCCCTTCACAAAATGTTACCCTGCTCACACTCCAACAGCTCGTCAGGTCCCAAAAACCATTCGTCTCCATTCACTCCAACAGATTGTCAGGTCCCAAAAACCATTAGTCTCCATTCACTCCTATCTAACACGCTCACACATGCTTGCTGGAAGTCCAAGCCCCTCGCCAACAAAACCTCCTTTACCCCCTCCCTCCAACCTTTTCTAGGACGACCCCTACCCCGCCTTCCTTTCCCTACAGATTTATACGCTCTCCAAGTCATTCTACTTTGATCCATTCTCTCTACATGACCAAACCACCTCAACAACCCCTCTTCAGCCCTTTGACAAATACTTTTAGTAACTCCACACCTTCTAATTTCCGCATTCCGAATTTTCTGCATAATATTTACACCACACATTGCCCTTAGACAGGACATCTCCACTGCCTCCAGCCTCCTCCTCGCTGCAGCATTTGCAACCCATGCTTCACACCCATATAAGAGTGTTGGTACCACTATACTTTCGTACATTCCCTTCTTTGCCTCCATATATATTTTAAATTCTTGTTTTTTCCCTCCAGCAGAAAAGAAGCACAAAAAGAAGGAAAATGTAGCATCATCTGATTCTGACTCAGATAGTGAAAAGAAAAAGAAAAAAAAGAAGAAGAAGAAGAAGAAGGAAAAGAAGCAGAAGCACAAGAAAACTGAAAGGTAAATTGTGTCTTTCAATTATGCGGTCTTTAATCAAAATTCATTTTAGGAATGGGGATAAAATGATTAGGTATTCCTGGCAAGTAATAATCAAGATGCATCATACCATTAGGTCACAATTTTTTTGTATCTGATCAAATCATATGTCAAATGGTCTGATCTAAGACATAGCCAAGGGTGTGTCTTCCTGGAACCAACAAAACAGGTGACAGTTTGTATAATTTTTATCATGTGCAGTTGATACAGTAAACCTAACAGTCCAATTTGACTTTGCATCCTATTGGCTCAATAACTGAAATTCCCGATTCCTCTTTGTTTTTAGAAGCTTTAACAGAAAAAATGTACAGTAAATGAAAATTTAATTGCCTCTTACCTATCAGAGGAGAGCTAATGGCATACTGGGAGGGGGTGGAGGAGAGGAGGGGTATGTTACTGCTTGGAAGGAGAGTCGCCTATTAATATGGATTTTTCTTTCTTTTTGGGTTATCCTGCCTCGGTGGGAAACAGCCATGTCAAAAAAAAAAACTGCTTCTGGTATTGTTTCTCTTCTTTGTCTCTTTTCACCACTAACACCTTGTTCTGGCTCACTGGTTCTTTGTCTCGCTAAAAACCTGTCCAGTGAGGTTTGTTTCAGGCTCCATTTTAACACTTGTCTAAATTGAGACATTACACTGCTTTGTATGGTATTTTTCAGCAATCTCCTGCACTTCACACCATTTAGTACACATTTCCTTGACAAGAGAACAGAGAACTTTATCCATGAAAGCAAAGAGGGGAATGTATGAGAGTATAGTTATACCAACACTCTTGTATGGGTGAGACATGGGTTGTGAATGTTGCAACAAGGAGAAGGCTGGAAGCAGTGGAGATATCATGTCTGAGGGCAATATGTGGTGTGAATATAATGCAGAGAATCCGTAGTTTGGAGATTAGGAGGAGGTGTGGGATTACCAAAACTATTATCCAGAGAGCTGAGGAGGGGTTGTTGAGATGGTTTGGACATATAGAGAGGATAGAACAAAATAGAATGACTTCGAGTGTATAAATCTGTAGTGGAGGGAAGGCAGGGTAGGGGTCGGCCTTGAAAAGGTTGGAGGGAGGAGGTAAAGGAAGTTTTGTGTGCGAGGGGCTTGGACTTCCAGCAAGCGTGCGTGAATGTTAGATAGGAGCGAATGGTGACAAATTGTTTTTAGGTCTTGACGTACTGTTGGAGTGTAGGCAAGGTAACACTTATGAAGGGTTTCAGGGAAACCGGCAGGCCAGACTTGATTCCTGGAGATGGGAAGTACAGTGCCAGCACTCTGAAGGAGGGATGTTAATGTTGCAGTTTTGTAGCTGTAGTGTAAGCACGCCTCTGGCAAGCCGTTTCCCACCCTGCCTTGGTGGAAACGGCCTATGTGTTAATAAAAAAAAAAAATTCCTTGACAAGTGCAATGGGCACAGCATTCCTTCCCTCCTCTTCCTCTAATGACAGCTCCTCCACTGCAATGTGTTGCTGCTGCTCCTGAAGGTCTACAAGTTCTTCTGTGGTGAGTTCAGTTCTATGCTGGAAATAAATGGTATAAAATACCGACACAGTGGAAAAATAAAAACATAAGCAGTATAATGTGATCTTTTATTGACAATGTTTCACCCACACAGTGGGCTTTGTCAAGTCTCAAACAGAGCTACCTGGGTGAAAGGTACGTGAGTATATATAGGATGGAGTCAGGTGGAGAATGCTGTATGTGACAATAACTCCCAGACGCTCTCCAACACAAGCTCAACCAGGTCGAGCCCTCAGTCCAGCTCACACTAGAAGAAGAAGTCGACAACACTCTTCCTTTCCTTGATGTTCTTCTCTGCAAAGCTGACCATGAACTTCATTTTAAAGTCTATCGAAAACCTACCAACCAACACGATCTTCTCCACTCATACTCTCGCCACAATACCAAAACTAAGTGTGGTGTAATTATAGGCTTTTTCCTGCGCTCATTCAGAATCTGCATCAATGAGTTCCTTGAGGACGAATGCTCTCTAATTGAACAGGTATTTTCTAAACTTCATTATCCTCATCACTTCATTAGAGACTGCAGACACTGATGAGAAGAGATACGTAGTCCTTCCCACCAACTCCATAGCCAAACACGTTTCCAACATCTTTTCCAATACCTCATTCCATGTATCTACCTCCACATCCACCACCATCAAGGACATTACCAGTAATAGACAGGACAAGCTTCAATCCTCTGCAGGGGTATACATAATCCCTTGTAATGACTGTAGCAAATTATACGTGGGCGAAACATCCAGATACCTCCAAACACGTATTTCAGAACACCAGTACGCAGGCAGATCTGACGATTTAAGGAATGCCTGTGTTCAACACCGAAATTCACACAACCATTTAATCAACTACAGAAACGCAAGACTTATCGCCAGAAAAGACAACACTCAATACCGAAGAATCCTGGAGTCATCACTTATCTGTATATCCAACAACTTCAACCAAAACAACAGCTTCTATAACATAGCTGAACCCCTTGCCAAGAAACTTCTTCATTGCTATCCCACATAAGAACATAGAATGGAGGAACACTGCAGATGGTCTACTCATATACTTGCCCAATCTCTTTTTAAAGCTACCCAAGGTCCTAGACTCTATCACCCTACTCAGAAGATTGTCACATGCAGCATTCTCCACCTGACCCAGCATTCTCCACCTGACTTCATCCTACATATACTCACCCAGGTAGATCTATTTGTGACTTGATAAAGCCCACTGTGTGGGCAAAACGTTGTCAGTAAAGGATCACATTATACTGCTTATGTGTTTATTTTTCCATTCAGTTCTATGCTCCTTCACCAACTCCTCCACATCTTCAGTCACCTCTAGGCCCTGGGTCTTCCACAGGGACAGTATATCCTCTGCTGGATGAGGCTCATCTTCAAAGCCTTCAAAATCCCTGGCTGCCACAAAGTCAGGCCACAATTTCTTCCATGCTGACTGCATGGTCCTGGAAGACGCATTTCCCCAGGCTTTTGTCTATAAGCCTCAAGCAGGTGAGGATATTGAAGTGGTCCTTCCAGAACTCCCTGAGGGTTAAATTTGTTTCTGAAGTGCTTTCAAAGCACATTTCAAAAACTGCTTAGGTGTAAAGTTTATTGAAGTTAGAAATGACCTGCTGGTCCATGGGCTGCATGAAAGGAATGGTGTTTGGAGGCAAGAACTTCACAGTTATAAAACTGAACTTCTCCGGAAACTTATTTTCCAAGCTTGGAGAGTGAGCAGGAGCATTATCCATAAGTAAATGGGACCCGAGTGGCAATTGTTTTTTAATGAGGTACTTTTGACAGTGGGAGCAAAGACCTCTTGAACTCACTCAATAAAAAATTGTCTTGTTACCCAAGCTTTCATGTTGGCCCTCCACATTACAGCCAGTTTATTTTTCATAACATTGTTCTTCTTAAAAACTTGTGGATTTTCAGAATGATAAACAATTATGGGCTTCAATTTCAGGTCCCCACTTGGATTACCACACAGTAACAGAGTGAGCCTGTCTTTCATTGGCTTGTGTCCTGGCATTGACTTTTCCTCTTCATTTATATAGGTCCTCTTGGGCATTTTCTTCCAGAAGAGGCCTGTCTCATCACAAACACTTGTTCGGGAACAAACCCCTCAGCCTCTACATACTCTTCGAATTCAGTAACATACTTTTCAACAGCCGCTTTGTTAGCACTGGCAGCCTCCCCAGGCCTAGCTACACTATGAATGCCATTTCTTTTCTTAAAAATCAAACCAAGTCTTACTAGCCTTGAGTTTCAGCACTTGTTCTGTTTTTTTTTTTTTTTCCAGAAGGTTATCATGCAAGTGCCTCGCTTTTCACAAATAATGGCCTCTGAAGCATTATCACCGTATAACTGTTTTTCGTTCATCCAAATCAACAAGTATTTAAATCTCCTCAGTAATTTGTGGCCTTTGCTTTTATATCACTTTCGTGCTTCTTGCAAGGTCAGCTGCTTTAATTTTTTTCCCTTTGACCCAGTATCGTACTAATGGTAGACTTTGATTTACCAAAAAGTTTTGCTGTATCTACCATGTGGAGCCTATCTTCATACTTTCTAATGACTTCTTTTTAAAACTCAACTGTGCTTTTTACAACTTTCCTTTTTGCATTCATCTCTATCCTTCTTTGGACCCTTGTTGGCTTACCTCACAATAAAGAAAATTGCACCAAAACTGCAAAATAACAAAGTTCACAAGATGCACAACAAAAGCTCAAGAAATGTTTACAGCACACGAGTTAGTGAGCACGTGATCACTCAAAAAGGAGAGTTCCTTGTTGCATATTTATGAATGGATTCAGGGAAGACTGATTAGCTGAACTTTAGTCCTAGAGATGACAAGTACAATGTCTGCACTCTGAAGGAAGGGTGAGGATGTTGCAGTTTGGAAAGCCATCTGAACTGTGGTATCAGCACACTTCTGGCAAGACAGCAATTAACTGAATAGCAGTGAATTGTTTCCTCTGTTTTAAGCCACCCTACCTCAATAGGAGAAAGCAGGTGTATTAAAAAAAAAAATTGTAGGGATGTGCCCAAAGTATCCGTATCGGTGGTATCAGCTGACCTTGGGTGGTGTATGTATTAAGAGTTTTGTGAAACTGAATATTGGTATCAGTAACGGCTAATTTTGATGGTATCGCTACTGGTATCAGTGTATCGGCTAATTTTGATGCTGTTGGTATTGGCCTGAAATTGAGTAATAATACAGTGGACCCTCAAAAATGGGCTCCCTTAAATATAGGCGAATTTGAAAATAGGCCACTCTTTTCGGCAAAATATTGGCTTGATATTCGTCTGTTGGCTTAAAAATAGGCAGTCGTCTGAAACGTGTCCGCGTGGCCTCCCAGCCGCCTGGGCACAAACACCACATTGAGCGTCAGTGTGCCATTGTTTACCAGCGAGTGACCGCCACCCACGCATTCATACCATACATTTTGTCATTATTCCATTGTTTTTAGTGCTTGTAACTTCTAAATAAGCCACCATGGGCCCAAAGAAAGATCCTAGTGCCAGCCCTGTGATAGAGTGTAGCAGGGATGCAGGGAGTGTAGCAGGAAGGCAAGGACTTGGTACCTGAAGTGTTAATGGAAGGGGATTCCCCTTCCAAACACTAGGAACACCTCCTTCCTTCTTCCACACATCAACTCTTCAATAAAGGTAAGTGTCAATTTATTACTGTTTTATACTATATATCTCATTGTTTTCTGTGTAAATAAATGTACATTTCATGTAAAAAAAATATTTTTTAAATACTTTTTTGTGTCTGGAACGAATTAATTTGATTTACATTATTTCTTATGGGAAAAATGGTTTTGAAAGTCGTCCATTTTGAAAATAGGCGGACTCTCAGGAACGGATTATGGACATTTTCAAGGGCCCACTGTATTGGCAAAAATTTCGGTATTGTCCCATCCCAAGATGCATGAGATTTACAAATTGGAAGCCTGGAGTACAAATAGATTTGGTGGTTAAGAACGAGAAAGGGAAAGTGGAGGTACTGGTTAGCTGGAGGGAATAATTTGAGGAGTTATTTAATGTTAATGAAATGGAGATGAGATTTATTGCATTGGGCAAGTAGGAAACTGCTCACTCGCTGTCTCTCGTCTCTCATCTTTCTCATCTCTCGTCTTGTCTTTCGTCTCTCTCTCGTCTCTTCACTCTCTTCTCACTCTCGTCTCTTCTGTCTCTCGTCTCTTATCTCTCGTCTCTTGTCTCGTCTCTTCTTCGTCTCTCTGTCCGTCTCTCTTGTCTCTCTCTCCTCTCTTGTCTCTCTCTCTCTCTTGTCTCTCTCCTTCTCTTGTCTCTCTCCTCTCTCTTGTCTCTCTCCTCTCTCTTGTCTCTCTCTCTCGTCTCTCTCTTGTCTCTCTCCTCTCTTGTCTCTCTCCTTTCTCTTGTCTCTCTCCTCTCTCTTGTCTCTCTCCTCTCTCTTGTCTCTCTCCTCTCTCTTGTCTCTCTCCTCTCTCTTGTCTCTCTCCTCTCTCTTGTCTCTCTCCTCTCTCTTGTCTCTCTCCTCTCTCGTCTCTCTCCTGCTCTCCCTCTCTCTCGTCTCCTCCTCTCTCTCTCTCTCCTCTCTCGTCTCTCTCCTCTCGTCTCTCTCTCTCTCTCTCCTCTCTCTCTCGTCTCTCTCCTCTCTCGCTCTCTCTCCTCTCTCTCGTCTCTCCTCTCTCTCTCTCTCTCTCGTCTCTCTCGCCTTCTCCCTCTCCTCTCCTCGCTCTCTCTCTCTCTCCTCTCTCTCTCTCTCTCGTCCTCTCGCTCTCTCTCTCGTCTCTCGTCTCCTCTCTCTCTCTCGCTCTCTCCTCTCTCTCGTCTCTCTTCTCTCTCTCGTCTCTCCTCTCTCTTTCTCTCTCGTCTCTGTCTCTCTGCATGTATGTACAGTATACACACACAGTGTACACATTACATATACAGTGGACCCCCGGTTTTCGTGATTTTTTCGTTCCAGAATGCTGTTCAAGTGCCGTTACCGAAGGAATTTGTTACCATAAGAACAAATGTAAATTTGATTATTCCTTTTAGACCCCCCAAAAAACACTTGCATAATTGTTCGAGTTTGGAGCATCACGAACACCAGGGGTCCACTGTACACATATATGCATATGCATTTTCAAATAATGCAAACATTAATATGAACATAACTTATATTCCAGAATATTTTAAAATTTTTACCAAAAATATGGGAAAGAGTGGAATTTTGCCTTAACTGCCCTTCAGTCATCAATTTGTTACCTAAGTTTCCTAGGAAAATGTGACCGCACCTAGACTGGTTCATAAATATTTTATTTACTTCAGCATCTATACAGCTTTTGGTAAAAATTATTTTAAGCTTATCCCAAAAATTCTATGTGCTTGCTCTTTCGCACCATTAGAATAGTTGCCCCCTACTTGTGAAAAACAAAAATGTTAGAGAAATCATTTGAAGCCAAAATATTGAAAGAAAGCAGGAGTTATATGAGCAGAAACAAGTGAAGAGGTATATAAAAAAAAATTAATTATTGAGAAATATAAATATATTTTTTCTTTTTCTTTTTAGTAAGCTATACGGGAAAAGGGGTTACTAGCCCGTTGTTCCCGGCATTTTAGTTGACTTTTACAACACGCATGGCTTACGGAGGAAAGATTCTTATTTCACTTCCCCATGGATATGAAAGGAAAAGCAATAAGAACAAGAACTATTAAGATAAAATCAAAGAAAACTCAGATGAGTGTGTATACATAAACATGTGCATGTATGTGTGGTGTGACCTAAGTGTAAGTAGAAGTAGCAAGACGTACCTGAAATCTTGCATTTTTATGAGACAGAAAAAAGACACCAGTAATCCTACCATCATGTAAAACAAATACAGGCTTCCTTTTTACACTCACTTGGTAGTACCTCCCCGAATGGTTGCTGTCTACCAACCTACTACCTACCATATTCAAGGATTATGTGGAGTAAAATAAGGGTTGGATGTGAAAAGTGGGTTATAGTAAGTGTTTATGCACCTGGAGAAGAGAGAAGTGTAGAGGAGAGAAAGAGAGATTTTGGGAAATGTTGAGTGAGTGTATATGGGGAGTTTTGAATCAAGTGAGAGTGTACTTGTGGTTGGGGATCTAAATGCTAAAGTGGATAAAAATGTTGTGGAGGGAGTAGTAGGTAAATTTGGGGTGCCAGGGGTAAATGATAATGGGGAGCCTTTAATTGAGCTATGTGTAGAAAGAGGTTTGGTAATAAGATACACATTTTATGAAAAAGAGGATAAATAAGTATACAAGGTATGATATAGCACGTAATGAAAGTAGTTTTAGATTATGTATTGGTGGATAAAAGGTTGATGGATAGCCTTCAGGATGTACATGTTTATAGAGGGGCAACGGATATATCGAATCATTATTTAGTTGTAGTTACAATTAGAGTAAGCGGTAGATGGGACAAAAGGAAAACGGCAACAACAAGTAAGAGAGAGGTGAAAATGTATAACCTATGGGAGGAGGAAGTTAGGGTGAGATATAAGCAACTATTTGCAGAAAGGTGGACTAGTGCAAGTATGAGTAGTGGGGGGGTTGAAGAGGGTTGGGATAATTTTAAAAATGCAGTACGTATTAGAATGTGAGGCAGAAGTTTGTGGCTATAGGAGGGTGGGTGCAGGAGGAAAGAGGAGTGATTGGTGGAATGATGAAGTAAAGGGTGTGATAAAAGAGAAAAAGGTAGCTTACGAGAGGTTTTTACAAAGCAGAAGTGTTATAAGAAGAGCAGAGTATATGGAGAGTAAAAGAAAGATGAAGAGAGTGGTGAGAGAGTGCAAAAGGAGAGCAGATGATGGTGGGAGAGGCACTGTTTTAAGAAATTTTGCTGAAAATAAGAAAAAAATTTGGAGTGAGATAAACAAGTTAAGAAAGCCTAGGGAATGAAGGGATTTGTCAGTTAAAAACAGAGTAGGGGAGTTAGTTGATGGGGAACTGGAGGTATTGAGTAGATGGCGGGAATATTTTGAGGAATTTTTAAATGTCGATGAAGAAAGGGAGGCGGTAATTTCATGCACTGGCCAGGGAGGTATAACATCTTTTAGGAGTGAAGAAGAGCAGGATGTGAGTGTGGGGGAGGTGCGTGAGGCATTACATAGAATGAAAGGGGGTAAGGCAGCTGTAACTGACGGGATCATGACAGAAATGTTAAAAGCAGGGGGATATATAGTGTTGGAGTGGTTGGTATTTTTGTTTAATGTATGAAAAAGGGAAAGGTACCTAGGGATTGGCAGAGAGCATTTATAGTTCCTTTATATAAAGGGAAGGGGGACAAAAGAGTTTGTAAAATTATAGGAGAATAAGTTTACTGAGTACAGGTATCCCTCAACTTTCGCGTTTTCTACTTTCGCGGGCTTCACACATTCGCGAATTCCCGGCCGCCAAATTCCCAGCCGCCAAATTCCCACCCACCAAATCATATTTAAGTTTCCCGCCACCTGAGCGTCCCTACTACCTTCCCTCCGACCAGGCAGCCAGCCCCCACACCACTCGCTCACTGAGTGCTTTCTTCGTTCATTATTTGTTATTAAACTACAGTATAACATGTATGTAGTACTATATAGTATAATATTTTACTATGTTTTCATGCGCTTTATGATTGTTCATGGTTCAATAGGTTAAGGAAGCAGTAAGTAATGAATGTACTAAATAAAGGTTATCTATCTATTACATTTATTCCAAATTGATATCAGAAACATGATAAATACCTCTAGAACTGTAATAAAGATGCTGAAATGAATATATGCCATATTTATGAGGGTAACAGAGCAGGCAGACCACCACCATATATGAGATGTTTACATCAGGGTAAACATGCCTAAATCACACTTGTCGTAAGAACAAATGCAAAAATAGCATTTATTGTTTTTAGAATAATAATAATTTATAATAATTGATCTGGAGCACTTTAAATGTTATCAGTATTTGGTAGCTGACATTTAGAGCACTCCACAGCAATTATTATTATTATTATTAATTATTATTATTATTAATATTAATATTATTATTTTCTTACAATATATTGTAGGGAAATAATAATAATAATAATTAATAATAATTGCTGTGGAGTGCTCTAAATGTCAGCTACCAAATACTGATAACATTTAAAGTGCTCCAGATCAATTATTATAAATTATTATTATTATTCTAAAAACAATAAAGGCTATTTTTGCATTTGTTCTTACGACAAGAGTGATTTAGGCATGTTTACCCTGATGTAAACATCTCGTATATGGTGGCGGTCTGCCTGCTCTGTTACCCCTCATATAATATGGCATATATTATTCATTTCAGCATCTTTATTACAGTTCTAGGGTATTTATCATGTTTCTGATATCAATTTGGAATAAATGTAATAGATAGATAACCTTTATTACTAATATTAGTGTAATTACACAACATTTTATTAGCACTAAGGCTAACACCCAACACCCATGACGACTCACCAGACACTGAATGTTACTGCGCCTCTCCCTCCCTCCAATAGCTCCTCCCACTTTGTAAGATGTTAGATGGTGAATTTAATGTATTTTTCTGTAAGCTTAACTCGTATGTGTATTTTACTTTTTTATTGTTTTCTGTAATATATGAGTTATGCAAATTAAAATAAAGTTATGAAGTTGAAGTTTCATTTTGTTTTCTAATGTATACATATTTAATTCAACATTTGGCATCATTACAAAGTGGGCGGAGCTACAGCAGAGGGAGAAGAAGCAGTGTGTCAGTAACTTGATTTCCCATGACACTTCACAAAACTATAAAATACGTATTGTATAATTATACTATTACTGGCCTCCCTCCACAGCCAGCTCATGTCAAAATAACATGTATATAGTACATTATTTTACGATGTTTATATGTGTTTTATGATTGTTCATGGTTCAATAGGTTAAGGAAGCAGTATTGTATTATATTTCACTACAATATATTGGGGCACCAAACATTCGCGATTTTTTCAACATTCACGAGGCTCTTGATCCCCTAACCCTCGCGAATGTTGAGGGATACCTGTATACCAAGTAAAGTGTATGGCAGGGTTATTATTGAAAGAATTAGAGGTAAGACAGAGAGTAGGATTGCAGATGAGCAAGGAGGCTTTAAAGTGTGTAGGGGATGTGTAGATCAAGTGTTTACATTGAAGCATATATGCGAACAGTATTTAGATGAAGATAGGGAAGTTTTCATTGCATTTATGGGTTTAGAAAAGGCATATTATACAGTGGACAGGGGAGCAATGTGGCAGATGTTGCAAGTGTATGGAATAGGTAGTAAGTTACTAAATGCTGTAAAGAGTTTTTATGAGGACAGTGAGGCTCAGGTTAGGGTGTGTAAGAGAGAGGGAGGTTACTTCCTGGTAAAAAGTAGGTCTTAGACAGGGATGTGTAATGTCACCATGGTTGTTTAATATATTTATAGATGGGGTTGTAAAAGAAGGAAATGCTAGGGTGTTGGGGAGAGGGGTGGGATTAAATTACGGGGAATCAAATACAAACTGGGAGTTGACAGTTACTTTTTGCTGATACTGTGCTTATGGGAGATTCTAAAGAAAAGTTGCGAAGGTTAGTGGACGAGTTTGGGAGGGTGTGTAAAGGTAGAAAGTTGAAAGTGAACAGAGATAAGAGTAAGGTGATGAGAGTATCAAGCAATTTAAAGAAAAACTGGATATCACATTAGAGAGAGGGAGTATGGAAGAAGTGAATGTTTTCAGATATTTGGGAGTTTATTTGTCAGCAGATGGGTTTATGAAGGATGAGGTTAACCATAGAATTGATGAAGGAAAAAAGGTGAGTGGTGCGTTGACGTATCTGTAGAGACAAAAAACGTTATCCATGGAGGCAAAGAAGGAACTGTATGAAAGTATAGTGGTACCAACACACTTATGTGTGTGTGAAGTATGGGTTGCAAATGCTGCAGCGAGCAGGCGGCTGGAGGCAGTGGAGATGTCCACTGTGAAGTTACTAAAAGTATTAGTCAGATGGCTGAAGAGGGGTTGTTGAGGTGGTTTGGTCATTTAGAGAGAATGGATCAAAGTAGAATAACTTGGAGACGTTATAAATCTGTAGGGGAAGAAAGGCGGTCTAGGGGTTGTCCTCAAAAAGGTTGGAGGGAGGGGGTAAAGGAGGTTTTGTGAGCGAGGGGCTTGGACTTCCAGCAAGCATGTGTGAGCGTGTTAGATAGGAGTGAATGGAGACGAATGGTTTTTGAGACCTGACGAGCTGTTGGAGTGTGAGCAGGGTAATATTTTGTGAAGGAATTCAGGGAAACCGGTTAGCCGGACTTGAGTCCTGGAAATGGGAAGTACAATACCTGCACTTTAAAGGAGGGGTTTGGGATATATTGGCAGTTTGGAGGGACTTCTAAACTGTCATATCTGAGCGACTCTGCAAAGACAGTGATTATGTATGAGTGAGGTGAAAGTGTTGAATGATGAAAGTATTTTCTTTTCGGGGATTTTCTTTCTTTTTGGGTCACCCTGCCTCGGTGGGAGACGACCGTATTGAAAAAAAAAAAAATTATAATTACAGCACTGTACAATTTGGGATTTATGGTAATATGACAGATTACCAAAGTGGCCATACACAGTTAGTGCCTCTTGGAAAAGAACTGTAGAATTTTTTTTTCAAAAGGTAAGATTTTTCCTTTCATGTTACTGTCATTTTGAATGAAGGTAATCTGATGCATCCTTTCTGTCACTTTTTAAATAGCCCAAAGCAAACCAAATTGATATTTGGGTCATTCCATGTCAAGTGGACCAGGGGTCCCCACCTGACCATCCCCACTTTTGATAAAATTTTACATAAAGGATGGCATATATGTCATGCTAACTGGGAAAATTTTAGTTCATGATATGCAATAATAGTAAATGCTATGGCTCTCAGAGTGGAGGCTTGTGAAAATTTCACCGACCCACAGCACACAATCAGCAATGTTCAGGTTATTGCTGTGGCAGATCTAGAAGAGTAAAAGTTTTGTAAGTAGACATGCCTATACAGCTTTTGGAGCTAATTTCAAAAATTGCAGTTCTAAAACTTACATACTTTTACTTTTTTCCCAGTATTAAGCCAAAGTAGGCAAAAAAAAAAAAAAGTGTAAAATTGCATCTTGAATTCAGCTGCCTATATATATCTCTAAAGGAAAACATTATTTTAGTAAGACATTATTGTAGCCAGCTACCCAAGTGGACATTGTCACAATCCTAAAATATCAAACTCCAAATGTTTTTAGTTCCTATGCTAATGGTAGCTAAAAATGCCCTCACAGACCTCACTGTGAATTTTAGGCCATTTTTGAAGACCCATAGCAAAAAAAGCAGCACATCCAATTTTCTTAGAAAACCTTCATTAAGAGCAGATTCTAAACAAGATACTACAGTGGTCCCTCGGTTTTCGTGCATCTCCAAACTCGAACATTTATGTAAGTATTTTCGTAAGGGCTGTTGCAAGTGTATTTTTGGGGGTCTGAAATAGACTAACCTACGTGACATTATTTCTTAAGGAAGTAAATTCGTTCGGTAATGGCACTTGAGCAGCATTCTGGAACGAATTTTCAGCGAAAACCGAGGGACCACTGTATCTATTTTCTGGTTAGGCGTTTTGCCCTTGAAAAGAGTTAATGGGCCTTAAAATAAAGTGATTTTTGGTTCACTCAATGTTATGATGAAAACCAGACATTTTTCAGTTGCTAGCTAGAAGCTCATGCTTAAGTGTCCTTGTACAATTTTTGCTGGCGATTTCAGAAATTATCTGCATTAAGAGGGTCAGACGTTTATTTTGCAAATTTAGCTTAAAGTTGTCAAAAAAGTGTCATGACAACTGTGATGGCAAATTTTGACCTTGCTTATTTTCGACAAAACATTAATATTGCTTATCTTCAGTTGATCAGTTTAAGGCTTTTCTTAATACTGTGATTTTCTTTTGAAAATGGATTACTGCAATATCTTTCCTACTGTTCATACATTGTTAAAAAAAAAAAGCTTTGTGTTGAACAGATTCTTGATTCCTCATTGAACTTCAAACCTGAGCGCTTAACAGCTCTTGGTCTTCAGCTTCAAAATTCGTGAAAAAACTTGAAGCCTATTTTCTTTGCATAGAATGGTACTTTGTTGAATTGTCAGATAGTCCAATGCCACATGGATGCAATTCTTTTCATTCATTCAGTTGAAATAAGCATCAAACAAACAAAATTTGGGCATGAATATTACAGCTGAAATATATAAGTAAATGTTACACTGTAGAATAAACAGCAAAGTGTATTGAAATATTTTATTCAGATGCAGTAGGGCCTCACTTATATGGCAGGTTAGGTTCCAGGCTACTGCCAGAAAGCAGAACGTCATTTTTTCCACTTATAAATGCATATAAATGCCAGGCAACAAGTTTTCACTAACTTATATTAAGTTAGTAATGCAGAACTAGGCATTAAAAAACACAATAAAAAGTAAAATACATACACAGTACATTCATTACTTACCTTAAAATATTTGTAGTCTTAATGTAGGGCAAGAGGTGACTAGTACTTATTTGTAGGAAGTCAGGTGTAGGTAGCCCTGGCTCCCTGTCCCAAACTTAATACTATAAGATATTTAAAGCAGCCCAGAGAGATATAATACACATACAGTACACTCATTATTTACCTTAAAATATGTGTACTAGTCTTAATGTAGGATGAGAGGTGAGTAGTATTTATTTCTAGGAAGTCGGTGTAGGTAGCCCGCCTGGGCTACATACCTACACCTACCTCATAGCTACACGAAATTTAATGCAGCCCAGAGCCATATTATTACAATCGACATATCATGCTCACTGAGTTTAATCGTTTCTAACAACTACCTTTAGATGCCATCATAAATGAATGGAGAAGTAATGAATAATTCATGCCGAGAATTTCAAACAAAAGCGTTGTGTTAAGGGGAGTGACTGGGCCAATGCAGATTCATACTCGTTTTCTTTGGTGCTGAACCAGAGAAAACTCAATGTATTCCCTCTGCCCGGCTACCACACCTCCATAGCATATGAACATAACATGTTTATATGCTATGTAACATGTTTCTTATATAATTTTGAAGAAAATATCATAGGTGGATTAATGAAAATGTCTATACAGTGGACCCTCGGTTAACGAATACCCCGGAAATCGTGCAATTATGTAAGTATAATTTTGTAAGTTCTTGTGGAAGTGTATTTTTGGGGGTCTGAAATAGACTAACCTACGTGAAATTTTTCCTTAAGGGAGTAAATTCGTTCGGTAATGGCACTTGAGCAGACTTCAGGAGTGAAGTTTTTACGAAACTCGGGGGTCCACTGTATTAACATAAAATAAGACATTTAATATGCCCAAGAGTGATTATTATTACATACTATTAGTATTATTACTATGGCGTTAAGACTAGGGGGACACACTTAGTGATTTTAATGTGTACCTGCATGCCAGCACAGTGTGTAAGTATATTTAGGTACAGGTACACAAGTATAATTATCAGAGTACATATAAAATATGCAATAACTTTAAAACACTTGAAATTTTGGAAAGTTTCCGGACATAATAGAGAGATGTGCTCATGGAGAATGTAAACAAACCGGGTGGGGCTCGGCGTATAGAGAGTTGGTTATAATTTGAAATCGCCGTATTAGCGGAACACCATAAAGCGGGGCCCTACTGTATATCATAATGGAACAATGTATGATCCAACTGCATAAAATCAGTAACTTTCACAAAATGTTCTGTTACATTATTGTTTTTTAGAAAGTCACCAAGGTCAAAATCTGCCATCACAGTTGTCACAACACTTTTTTTTTTTTTTTTGACAACTTGAAACTTAATTTGCGTATACGTATATCGATCTCTATCAATTCAGATAACAATTCCTGAAATCGCCACCAAAAATTTTATTAGGACACCTAAACACGAGGTTCTAGCTCTTGTTGCCCTAAAACAACAGCAACTGAAAAATGCTTGGTTTTCATTATAATATTGTGCAAACCAAAAATCACCTTATTTTAAGGCCTGTTTTCTCACTTCAGGGGCAAAATGCCTATCTTGAAAATAGATATCTTGGAGTTTAGAATCTACTCTTTCTAATGAAGGGTTTTTAAGAAAATTGGTTGTGCTGGTTTTTTTGCTATTGGTTGTCAAAAATGGCCCAAAGTTCACCGTGAGGTCTGTGAGGGCATTTTTAGGTACATAGCCCAGCAACTGAAAATGTTTGGAGTCTGATATTTTAGGATTGTGACAATGTCCACTTGGGTAGCTGGCTACAATAATGTCATACTAAAATAATATTTTCCTTTAGAGATATAGGCCACTGAATTCAAGATTCAATTTTACGCCACATATTTTTTTTCCTCCTAAATCAGCTCCAAATGTTGTATAGGCATGTCTACTTACACAACCTTTACTCAAGATTTGTCACAGCAATAACCTGAACATTGTTGTGTGCTGTGGGTCGGTGAAATTTTCACACGCCTTCACTCGAGGGCCATAGCAATACTACTATTGTGTATCATGAACTAAAATTTTCCCAAAGTTAGTTTGACATACATGCCAACCTTCATGTAAAATTTTATCAAAATTGCAGGTGGTTATTATTTTCAAAATTGATCCACTTGACAGAGTGACCCATATACTTTTATATCCAAAACTGCCTTCAAAATATATTTTACTTTATTTAATTTCTCGGGTGTTCACGATAATCTTTCAGGAAATGGAAAATGGAGTCTTATAAAGTGTTTAATGTATTTACTTTAATATAATAATTGAAATGATTTGTTTTAGTTTTTCTGTCTGATAGCATATCTCAAAATATCTAACCATTAGTAAAATTGAATACTAGTATACATTAATTGTGTTTCTATGTAAATTCTTTTGTCAGCTCTGGTGAGGAAGGTGAAGTCAAGGATGATACCTCTGAAGGTGGTGATCAGGCTAAGTACTGCAGCCACCCTCTAGTTTCTGTGTCAGTTATTAATCCTGATGAAATCCCAGATGTTCCCAAAAATCGTTTTTTGTATCGTGCGGGGCCAGAAAAGGATGGTGACAATGAAGGACGCCAAGACAGAGGCAGGGAAAGGTCCCGGGCTACGGTGCGAGCCTATACCAAGAGTGGCCGCAAAGTCAAGGGAAGGGGGTCCTTGGTAAGATGATGTAGTTTTGAATCCTCTACAAAGGAGAAATTTACATAAACTTGTGTATATAGAAGCATATATCAGATGTTTGATTGTTCACATTCATTTTCCTGTGTGGTGAGTTGCAGAGAATCTCTTCTAGCCAGGCCACAACCAGTTTTTCCTGTTGGTTGCTTGATAAGCCAAGCTGTGTGCATTTAGTCCAGTAACCTTCATTAGTATCACCTTCCAGCTGACATGGGACTAAATCACAGTTTTAGCACATTTTTTTTTTTTTTTTTTTACTTGATTCACTGGACCTAACAAAAAGACAGTTCTCTAGGGCCTAACATCTAATCATCTTATATTTTTCTATTTTATGAAGCTAATACGTATATGAAACAAATATTTTATTCTGTCATGTGAAAGCCAGTGAAATCACTTTTGTTTTGAAGTTGCATAATTTTGTTTGCCTCCTGTT
This sequence comes from Cherax destructor, assembly GCA_009830355.1. Taxonomy (NCBI): domain Eukaryota; kingdom Metazoa; phylum Arthropoda; class Malacostraca; order Decapoda; family Parastacidae; genus Cherax; species Cherax destructor. The sequence goes on along the minus strand of WNWK01005277.1, from coordinate 82,428 downwards.
CCTTAAACATTTTGCCTGTATATTTGTAGAGTTCCTTTCTCCCTCAGTCATATCAGTGTTTATATATATGTAGTTTCTGAGCATATTTCAAGAGATACAATACTGGTATTAGAATATTTTTAACATTATTTTTTTCTAATTTAAGCGCTACCACACTCCATCACCATCCCGCAGTCGTTCTCGCAGCAGGACACCACCTCATTGGCGACAAGCTCAAAGACGTACCATCTCCTACGATCAGTTACAGGTAATTAGATAATGAAGAAAAGGGGGTATTACTGTTGTACCAGGAAAGGAATGTGGTTCCTAATTACTCTTATCAGAGTTAATTAGCAAATAGCACTTAAGTATCACTTAAAGATTTTCAACACCTAGCCACAGTCTTGATTTAACCACTTATTTACCCAGGGATGGATGGAAAGAACCTATCTCATTCTACTCTTATTAGTATTCCCCATTAAGGGGTATATTAACAAGTGGTTTACCAAGAGTGTGTTTAATAGTGAGTGGAGATGAATGATTTTTGGGACTTGAGCTGTTGGAGTGTGAGCAGGGTAATATTTTGTGAAGGGTTTCAGGGATACTGGTTAGATGGACTTGAGTCCTGGAGGTGGAAAGTGCAGTGCATGCACTAGGAGGGGTTTGGGATATTTGCTGTTTAGAGTGACATCTAAGCTGTTGTATCTGCAAGCCTCTGGCAAGACAGTGATAGTGTGAATGATGGTGATGGTGTTTCTTTTTCGAGTCACCCTACCTCGGTGGGAAACGGCTAGTGCGTTAAAAAAAAATACTATTAAATACAAAATTTTTTATTAATCTTAGTATTGAAGACTTAATTCCAAGTACTGGGATGTTAACCAGATATAAACTGGGGAGAAGGAGAAATTTATTTTGTCTTTAGAAAAACTGGTGTATATACAGATTACTTAACAAAGAGAATTAAACTCATAAAACTGTATGAGCTCTCCAAAAGATGAAGCACTCCATCACTCTCAATGGTCCTCTACCTCTAGAAGCCCTTCCACACATGTACAATATGCTAGTTTTTTACTTTTTAACTTTGAAAACAAAAGTTTAATACATCTCAGAAATTCCTTTACTCCCATTTTCTGAAAGAATACATTTAATAATAATCATCCTTCCTATCTAATAGCATTTTATCATGTTGTGTGCAAGGTATATGTTACATTGATATTTACTTAGTGTGGCTATATACGTACTGTATGTATTTACTACAATTTACACCCCTTCCACTTGACTCACTCCCACTAAAAACACGCTCAGCAAATATGCTATTCTGCCAGTGCAGTAATGCTACAAATGGGCACAAAATTAAAACATTTCTTTCAAGAATTTAAAGCTACATATAATGATATAATTTTATAAATCTACATATATTATTACATGCAGTCCAGCAGTAATAAGTTTTTTTATTTGGTCTGGTTTTTTGCAATCTTCACTGGAAAATGGTAAGATTTACTTATGTCATGGAAAATATTTTTTCAGAACGGTATTTTGAGTCCTATGGTTTTAAGTGATAGAGTATGTGTAAATTACTGTCCCTGTATTTTTTCAGTAGTTCTGTTCAGAGAAATCACAATGAAAAGGGGCTTTAAATGAAAATCATATGGACTTTCTTTTATATCCAGAAATGGAATGAAGAAAAGGTAAGAAGAGAACAAGAGCGACTCTTAAGGCAAGAAGAGCGAGAGCAAGAAATTGAGGACAGGCGGCGGCGACGTGAACAGCGTCATCGTGAAATGGAAGAAGTTGATGGGAAAGATGGCGAAAATAATAAACGAGGGGAGTCATTTCAACGAGAACAGGGAATGAAAAGTGACTGGCGAGACCCCAGAGATAAGCTGAGGAAAGATTTTAGAGAAGGGAGAAATCAACAGGTTTGGCGAAATGGAAGGGATAGACAGCGTGGAGAACCAGACTGGCGTGACGGTCGAGAACGGACTCGAACTGAAGAAGACTGGAGAGAGGGAAGAAACAAAGAGCAGTGGAATGACAGAAGAGAAGAAATTGGCCACCAAGATCTCAGGGAAAAGTTACGTAGTCAACGTGAAAAGCTTGAATCGAGTATAAATGATAAGTAAGTTAATTATTTTTATACAGGTAAAACAGTTTTACGGCAACCTCGTTAATCAAATGGCATTTTATACATTAATTAAAGCCTAATTTAAATTCTGAATAATATTATTGTAATTTTTAATTGGTGATAATGTGTTGTCAAATTTACTAAAAAAGAGAAGAAGAAAAACTTTATAAAACTGGGTTGTTTGAATGTGCGTGGATGTAGTGCGGATGATAAGAAAGAGATGATTGCCGATGTTATGAATGAAAAGAAGATGGATGTCCTGGCCCTGAGCGAAACAAAGCTGAAGGGGGTAGGCGAGTTTCAGTGGGGAGAAATAAATGGGACTAAGTCAGGAGTATCTGAGAGAGTTAGAGCTAAGGAAGGGGTAGCAATAATGTTGAAGGATCAGTTATGGAAGGAAAAGAGGGAATATGAATGTGTAAATTCAAGAATTATGTGGATTAAAATAAGGGTCGGATGCAAAAAGTGGGTCATAATAAGCTTGTATGCACCTGGAGAAGAGAGGAGTGTAGAGGAGAGAGAGAGATTTTGGGAGATGTTAAGCGAATGTATAGGAACTTTTGAACCAAATGAGAGAGTAATTGTGGTAGGGGACCTAAATGCTAAAGTGGGAGAAACATGCAGAGAGGGTGTAGTAGGTAAGTTTGGGGTGCCAGGTGTAAGTGATAATGGGAGCCCTTTGATTGAACTTTGTATAGAAAGGGGTTTAGTTATAGGTAATACATATTTTAAGAAAAAGAGGATAAATAAGTATACAAGATATGATGTAGGGCATAATGATAGTAGTTTGTTGGACTATGTATTGGTAGATAAAAGACTGTTGAGTAGACTTCAGGATGTACATGTTTATAGAGGGGCCACAGATATATCAGATCACTTTTTAGTTATAGCTACAGTGGGAGTAAAAGGTAGATGGGATACAAGGAAAATAGAATCAGTAAGTAAGAGAGAGGTGAAGGTTTATAAACTAAAAGAGGAGGCAGTTAGGGTAAGATATAAACAACTATTGGAGGATAGATGGGCTAGTGAGAGTGTAGGCAATGGGGTCAAAGATGTATGGGGTAGATTTAAAAATGTAGTGTTAGAGTGTTCAGCAGAAGTTTGTGGTTACAGGCGAGTGGGTTCGGGAGGGAAGAGGAGCGATTGGTGGAATGATGATGTAAAGAGAGTAGTAAGGGAGAAAAAGTTAGCATATGAGAGGTTTTTACAAAGTAGAAGTGATGCAAGGAGGGAAGAGTATATGGAGAGAAAAGAGAGGTTAAAAGAGTGGTGAAGCAATGTAAAAGAGAGCAAATGAGAGAGTGGGTGAGATGTTATCAGCAAATTTTGTTGAAAATAAGAAAAAGTTTTGGAATGAGATTAATAAGTTGAGGAAGCCTAGAGAACAAATGGATTTGACAGTTAAAAATAGGAGAGGAGAGTTATTAAATGGAGAGTTAGAGGTATCGGGAAGATGGAGAGAATATTTTGAGGAGTTGTTAAATGTTGATGAAGACAGGAAGCTGTGATTTCGTGTGTAGGGCAAGGAGGAATAACATCTTGTAGGAGTGTGAAAGAGCCAGTTGTGGGTGTAGGGAAGTTCGTGAGGCAGTGGGTAGAATGAAAGGGGTAAGGCAGCTGGGATTGATGGGATAAAGATAGAAATGTTAAAAGCAGGTGGGGATATAGTTTTGGAGTGGTTGGTGCTATTATTTAATAAATGTATGGAAGAGGGTAAGGTACCTAGGATTGGCAGAGAGCGCGTGTATTGTTCCTTTGTATAAAGGCAAAGGGACAAAAGAGAGTGCAAAATTATAGGGGAATAAGTCTGTTGAGTGTACCTGGTAAAGTGTATGGTAGAGTTATTATTGAAAGAATTAAGAGTAAGACAGAAAGCAGGATAGCAGATGAACAAGGGGGCTTTAGGAAAGGTAGGGGTGTGTAGACCAAGTGTTTACAGTGAAACATATAGGTGAACAGTATTTGGATAAGGGTAAAGATGTTTTTGTGGCATTTATGGATTTGGAAAAGGCGTATGATAGGGTAGATAGGGGGGCAATGTGGCAGATGTTGCAGGTGTATGGAATAGGAGGAAGGTTACTGAAAGCAGTGAAGAGTTTTTATGAGGATAGTGAGGCTCAGGTTAGAGTGTGTAGGAGGGAAGGGGACTATTTCCCAGTAAAAGTGGGCCTTAGACAAGGATGTGTGATGTCACCGTGGTTGTTCAATATATTTATAGATGGGGTTGTAAGAGAAGTGAATGCGAGGGTCTTGGCAAGAGGTGTGGGACTAAAAGATAAAGAAGCAAATACAAAGTGGGAGTTGTCACAGTTGCTTTTTGCTGATGACACTGTGCTTTGGGGGATTCTGAAGAGAAGTTGCAGAGGTTGGTGGATGAATTTGGTAGGGTGTGTAAAAGAAGAAAATTGAAAGTGAATATAGGAAAGAGTAAGGTGATGAGGATAACAAAAAGAATAGGTGACGAAAGATTGGATATCAGATTGGAGGGAGAGAGTATGGAGGAGGTGAATGTATTCAGATATTTGGGAGTGGACATGTCAGCAGATGGGTCTATGAAGGATGAGGTGAATCATAGAATTGATGAGGGGAAAAGGGTGAGTGGAGCACTTCGGAGTCTGTGGAGACAAAGAACTTTGTCCATGGAAGTAAAGAAGGGAATGTATGAGAGTATAGTTATACCAACGCTCTTATATGGGTGTGAAGCATGGGTGATGAATGTTGCAATGAGAAGGCTGGAGGCAGTGGAGATGTCGTGTCTGAGGTCAATGTGTGGTGTGAATATAATGCAGAGAATTCGGAGTTTGGAAATTAGGAGGAGGTGCGGGATTACCAAAACGATTGTCCAGAGAGCTGAGGAGGGGTTGTTGAGGTGGTTTGGACATGTAGAGAGAATGGAACGAGACAGAGTGACTTCGAGAGTGTATAAATCTGTAGTGGAGGGAAGGCAGGGTAGGGGTCGGCCTAGGAAAGGTTGGAGGGAGTGGGTAAAGGAAGTTTTGTGTGCGAGGGGCTTGGACTTCCAGCAAGCATGTGCGAGCGTATTTGATAGGAGTGAATGGAGGCATATGGTTTTTAATACTTGACGTGCTGTTGGAGTGTGAGCAAAGTAACATTTATGAAGGGATTCAGGGAAACCGGCAGGCCGGACTTGAGTTCTGGAGATGGGAAGTACAGTGCCGGCACTCTGAAGGAGGGGTGTTAATGTTGCAGTTTTATAACTGTAGTGTAAAGCACCCCTCTGGCAAGACAGTGATGGAGTGAATGATGATGAAAGTTTTTCTTTTTCGGGCCACCCTGCCTTGGTGGGAATCGGCCGATGTGTTAATAAAATAAATAATAAATATTTTTTAGCATATTATTTAAAAAAAATAATCTGTAGGAAGCCTGATTTATGCGTGCTTATCATTTATTCTGTACATCACAGGAATGAACTTCCACTTCCCTTGTCTGAAAATGAGAAAGATATAACATTTTGATTGTTTAAGCAGATAGCCTGGATAGAGGTAGGTACCTGTGACAGGGTCACAGGTAGAAAGAGATGTATATAAAGTAGATATACTGTACTTATTGTATTTTTTTGTTTTTTTTATACACATTGGCAGTTTCCCTCCGTGATTGGGCGACTCAAAGAAGGATATGCATTCACCATAACTAATTCCCTAGCTTTCTTTCCAGAAGTACATTGGGATCACAATTCAGATTATCCACTGAACTGCAGCATCCCAACCTATACAGTGGACCCTCGGTTAACAAAAAAAATTCATTGCAGAAGCCTGCTCAAGTGCCATTACCGAACGAATTTACGTCCTTAAGAAATAATGTCATGTAGGTTAGTCTATTTCAGACCCCCAAAAATACACTTCCACAAGAACTTACAAAATTATACTTACATAATTGCACGATTTCCGGGGTATTCGTTAACCGAGGGTCCACTGTATTTCAGAGTACAGGCAATGTTCATCCCACCTCCAGAAATTAATGTCAGCTAACAGGTTTTCTTAAATCCCTTCATAATATGATGTTGCCTTGATTTTTTAGCCTCATATTAATCACCCAGAAACACTTGGATGAATATTGGGAGTAATTTCATGCTGCATTGTGCAGGGACGACTCAAATTTCTGGAAGGACAGCTAGGGAAGGAGTAAGAATTAAATTAATGTGCACTCTATCTTCAAGTCACCTTACCTTGGTGTGAAAATGCTGATATGTATAATGAGATAAACTGCTAAAAGAATTTGTTTGTATTGATAGATATTTTCACATGAATTAATGACATGAGAATTTTTAATTTTGCACCAAAAACTAACTTAGCAACTTCACCTAACCTTGCCAAAATTAGTGCACTGTAGCTCAACCCTTTCACGACACAACTCGCAAAATTAAGTGATAACAGTGTTGCGATTTTATAAAAGAAATCTGAAATGGTAGAGAATCTTTCAGAAGGAAATGACACCAAAAATGCAAAATTTGATTGATAACGTGTTGAATTATGCAGGCTCAAAATTGGCAGTTTGGGCACAATTTACACTTTGGCAATTTTACCTACTTTGAGACTTATTTTAAGCCAGTTTTATCCGATTTCCTAGGATTGTTCCATCAAGACAACCTTAAAGGTCACAGAAGTTGGTATTTTGACTATTTTACTCAAAATTTAATAAATTCCAACTTCAAAACAGTCTAAAATAAACACTCTAGGCATTCTAACTGCTAAAGCAACTTATCCTCTTTTCATTAATTACATCCCCAGGCTTCTTTTACATAACACTTGTCCTCCATTTGGAATCCATCATACAATAAAATCAAAGTTTTACCATATTTCTTGGATAAATAAAATATAACTAAGAATGGTTGGTCATGGTTTAGGCCATCCCATTAAAGCAGACCAAGTAAAAATCCACAAAACAGACTGGGGTGGGCCCTACCCTTCTACTTGAAAACTGCCAAAAAAAAAAATATACATATATTTTTTATCTTTATTTTAAGCCACTTCTGATCCTGAAACTGACCAAACATATCTCTATTTCATTAACCTGTCCTTCATTCTATCATTTGGTACCCATCAACAGCCAGTAAAACACTAAAAACTACTCTGGAAAGCATCTCAGACTTGCTATTTTAAACCAAACACATGATCAGAGGTTTGCTTTTCCCATCATGCACTGTTTAGGGTAAGATTTTTTTTATGCTGTGCACACTTTCTGCACAAACCCATTATCTTATGTCTATGCCAGAATTTACCACTAACGGCATATTTCATGACACTGTTCTTAAAATGTAGATATATGTAAGCAACCTAGGTAGTAGGTTGGTAGACAGCAACCGCCCAGGGAGGTACTACCGTCCTGCCAGGTGAGTGTAAAACGAAAGCCTGTAATTGTTTTACATGATGGTAGGATTACTGGTGTCTTTTTTCTGTCTCATAAACATGCAAGATTTCAGGTACATCTTGCTACTTCTACTTACACTTAGGTCACACTACACATTCATGTACAAGCATATATGTATATATATATATATATACACACCCCTCTGGGTTTTCCTCTATTTTCTTACTAGTTCTTGTTCTTATTTCCTCTTATCTCCATGGGGAAGTGGAACAGAACTCTTCCTCCGTAAGCCATGCATGTCGTAAGAGGCGACTAAAATGCCGGGAGCAAGGGGCTAGTAACCCCTTCTCCTGTATATATTACTAAATGTAAAAGGCGATACTTTCGTTTTTTCTCTTGGGCCAACCTGCCTCGGTGGAAAACGGCTGACGTGTTGAAAGAAGAAGATATATAAGCAACACTGGTGGAAGTAATGTAGATCAACATACGAGACAGTGAAAGGGTTATTTTTAAGCACCTATGTAGGTTAACCCAAGTTTGGTTAGTGGTGTACAGTATTACAGTACATAACATCAACAAAATATATATTTTTTGATATACTGTAGTGTACAACGATTTTTTGCAGTTATTGAAACAATGAATTTGTGCATACTCTCACACACACACACATGGCTTGACACGTTTGTATCATGCTTTGTTGCCAAGGTCAGTCAACCAAGCCAAACTTCCCTATAAGTTGATTTTTTCAGAAAATTTATGCATTGATAATTGTATTTTTATTAAATGTAGTACAGGAGTTCCTCAGTTGATGCAGTAAATGTAGTACAGGCCCATAACAGCTATCACTTAATTCTTCATTGTAAGTATCTTTGTTACATTTTGCAAATCCCACTTATTGCATAGGGCAAATTTATATAGGACATAGGTGTATAAAGGTAGAAAGTTGAGAGTGAACATAGATAAGAGTAAGGTGATGAGGGTATCAAACGATTTAGATAAAGAAAAATTGGATATCACATTGGAGAGGGAGTATGGAAGATGTGAATGTTTTCAGATATTTGCGAGTTGACTTGTCAGCCGATGGGTTTATGAAGGATGAGGTTAACCATAGAATTGATGAAGGAAAAAAGTGAGTGGTGCGTTGAGGTATCTGTGGAGACAAAAGAACGTTATTCATGTAAGCAAAGAAGGGAATGTACAAAAGTATAGTGGTACCATCACTCTTATATGGGTATGAAGCTTGGGTTGTAAATGCTGCAGCAAGGAGGCGGCTGGAGGCAGTGGAGATGTCATGTCTAAGGGCAGTATTTGGCAAAATTATTGTTGCATTATGAGCACAGTTCTGGCTATAAAGGAAGAATAAAAGCATGCTTCAGGTAAGTACTTACCTTGCATGTGTGTAATTCTAGTGCAACAAATTTGTTTATACCTGTACTATTTTTATTGATATTTTAATTTTTTTTTCTATTGTGGGAGCAGATTGCAGAGAGATGAGCAAGATTCTGATGACCAACCATACAAAAAAGGTGAGCAAATATGTTTTATTTCATTAATTACTTTGGCATCCCCACTGCTGCAGTTCATTTTTGCAAGCAATGGGGGGACCCAACTAGTCAGTCCTCTTCCTAAATGATCGGTAATTATCTCCGAGTTTACAGAGGAGGGAGGGGAACTCTGGCACTAGCACTGGTTTTTACATTTAACTTTCAGTTTGCAGATATTTCTGCAGAGGGCACTGTTAGTTTTTAATCCAACTTATACTAGTTTCCAGAGTACAGTGTGATCATGTATGCATTGATTTTCCATCAGAATACCAGTTGACTCATAAATATCCAACAAAATACAGGAAATATATTTTCCAGTGCATTTGGGGCATAGTAATGACTCCTAACCCAAGAAATGGTCTGCTCATTGAAACATAACATGCCTTGAAGTTAAAATGAACAATTTTTTTCTTAAATCTAAATCTTCATTTTATGTTCTACTTTTATCTCTACAGCAAAATTTGTTGATTGTTTTGAGTACAGTATTTATTCCCTCATCTCTTTTTTTAGTAAATGTATACAGGAGAAGGGGTTACTAGCTTATTGCTCCCGGCATTTTAGTCGCCTCTTACGACACGCATGGCTTACGGAGGAAAGATTCTTTTCCACTTCCCCATGGAGGGTAAAAGGGTGAGTGGTGCACTTAGGAGTCTGTGGAGACAAAGAACTTTGTCCGTGGAAGCAAAGAGGGGAATGTATGAGAGTATAGTTATACCAACACTCTTATATGGGTGTGAAGCGTGGGTGGTGAATGTTGCAACAAGGAGAAGGCTGGAGGCAATGGAGATGTCAGGTCTGAGATCAATGTGTGGTGTGAATATAATGCAGCAAATTTGAATTAGGAGGAGGTGCGGGATTACCAAGACTATTTTCCAGAGGGCTGAGGAGGGGTTGTTGAGGTGATTTGGACATGTAGATAGGAAGGAACAAAGTAGAATTTCTTCGAGAGTGTATAAATCTGTAGTGGAGGGAAGGCGGGGTAAGGGTCGGCCTAGGAAAGGTTGGAGGGAGGGGGTAAAGGAGGTTTTGTGTGCGAGGGGCTTGGACTTCCAGCAAGCATGCATGAGCGTATTTGATAGGAGTGAATGGAGACAAATGGTTTTTAATACTTGGCATGCTTTTGGAGTGGAAGCAAAGTAACATTTATGAAGGGATTCAGGGAAACCGGCAGGCTGGACTTGAGTCCTGGAGATTGGAAGTACAGTGCCTGCACTCTGACTTTTTATATGACTGGGTGGCATTTTGGCCTCACTATAAATATCTAAATCTTGTGAACATAATTTTTTTTATTATTAATTTTTTTTTTTCAGAAAAAACTTTCAAGAAAGACAAACAAGATGACCCCAAGGAAAAACATGATTCAAAGAGAGAAAAGCAAGAAGTTTTTGATGAGACTGCTTTAGATTATGAAGCCATGGATAATGAGGAAGAGGAGGAAGAAGAGGAAACTGGTGATCAGAAAAAAATAAATGGCAGAATGAATGAGGATGAGCCCATTGGTCGTAACCCTTCACCAAAAACAAAAGAAAATGGTGAGTTAAAAGAAGAAAAGGTGGCAGAGGATAAGGATCATAAAAAGGAAAAAGGATTGGATCAGAAGAGAGGAAATAAGGAGCAAAGTGGAAGAAGTCGGTCTCGTGAGCGTAAAGATAATTCAAAATCTCACGATAAACCTAAGGATAGATCAAGAGATAGACGTGGTAGATCTCATGATAGAGGTGGTAGAAATAGAGAGAAGCGCAATAAGTCCCGAGATAGGAGAAATAGATCTAAAGATAGAAGAGATCGCTCCAGAGATAGAAATAGTCGACGAGACAGGTCACGAGATAGATCCAGAGACAGGAGGGATAGGTCACGGGATCGAAGGTCTCGTAGTAAGGACAAGGCTCGGGAGAGGAAGAGGCATCGTTCAAAAACTAGCAGTAGTGACAGTGATTGAACAAAGATAATTTGTATATTCTCTGAGTTTAAAGTTACTCATTTTGTGACCAGCTTTATTTTTACCAATGTTTTCATATACTACTAACTTGCTTTTTTTTTTTTTTTTTCTAAAATAGTTTATTTTAATGTAGCTTGAGATTTTTCATACAGTACTAAATATTTAACGTTTCATATCTGAAGAACATTGTTCATTATTTGTTCACTTCTATGTTATGACATAATTCATATAAAAAATATATATTCACTATAAACTTCACTATTCAAGGGAATATGTTTCTAGAAATCTGCATCCAGAGTGAAACTAAATTGAATATTAAGTTAAACGTTGAAAATATGGTTGAATTTTAGAATCCCCCAGCCTGCCCTTTACGGTAAAAATTAATGAAAAAAATTCACTGAAAAATAAACTTAATCAAATACAGGACATCTTGAAAACACTATATAGAGCTCTAGCTCAAGGATGTGAATTATTAACTCTTCTCTTATTCCTCCCTAAAACAGTACCTTTTCTAAAATAAAGTAAACCCTTGGTGAATGATAAGTGAATCTTGTAAAAGTTCACAAGTATTTTTTATTTTTAAACATGTCTCTAACATTCATAAGAAAATATAATAGAAGAAAATCCTATAGCTTTAGTAAATCCGTTTAATATATTTAACCCTTTGACTGTTTCGGTCGTATATATACGTCTTACGAGCCACTGTTTCGGACGTATCAATACGTCTATATTCTAGCGGCTTCAAATCAAACGGGAGAAAGCTGGTAGGCCCACATATGAGAGAATGGGTGTGTGGTCAGTGTGCGCAGTATAAAAAAAAATCCTACAGCACGCAGTATATAATGAGAGAAAAAAAACGACCATTTTTTTTGGATTAAAACGCCGACTTTGAGGTGTATTTTCGTATAGTATTTATGGTTGTATTCTCTTTTTTATGGTCTCATTTGATAGAATGGACAACATACTACAGAAATATAGATGATTGCGATTAGTTTTATGATGAACACGACCTTGAAATTGAGCTCAAAGTAGGAGAAATGTTCGATTTTTGCAAATGTTCAAGAGTAAACAAATCACGCCACGCGTCCAATACACATCAATTGGTGAGTCTAATATTTTTTCACAAGTGCACTGATATTATTTATACCATTTTTACAATAATGCAATAGTCTGCATAGCGGTAAATCTATTTTTTATGTGAATAAAAAATCAAAATAGAAACCAAAAGTAATATAAGAGGGGCCTAAAGACGTGACTAATGAACAGATAACATCTTATTTTAGTGCCAGGAATGTCTGCATTGTTTATTCTGGACCCTATTTTGAAATTGACAACTTTTTATTTTGCATGAAATTGGCCAAATTGCCTATTTCTGATCACTTTATTGGGTAGTTGAAATCGATAAATTGGTGGTTTCTTGTACTCAATCGATAGAATAAATGGAGTTCTAAAGAAATATCTATGAGTTTGGTCAACTGGAACAATGAAATTTACCAAAAATAGGGCTCAAAGTCGGCGAAATTGCCGATGCGTATATATTGCTGAGATCATTAACTTCGCGAGAGCGTAATTCCGTGAGTTTTCCATCAAATTTCAAACTTTTGGTGTCTTTACCATCGGGAAACGATTCTCTATCATTTCACAAGAAAAATTTTTTTTTTTTTAATTTTGCGACAACAGGAGAGCACTCAGGATTGAGGGTTGCGACAGTCAAAGGGTTAAGGTGATGTATGGCTGGGTTTAATTTTTGAGTTGTGATTACCAAACATCACATTAGCATCTTCTTCCTTAAATACTCTCTCCACTGTGCTTCTCTTAATTAATGTTAAAAAATACAATGTGTACTGGATAAATGTTGACCCACATTTTTTGAACAATAATGTACCAGATGAATAATGCCTTTTGAAAGCATGTAATTTCAGGGCCCACTACTTTTGTCCAACAAAAATTTATAACATTTCTTGAGCTTCAGGGAATGATATATATTTTGATAGGTTATAAAAAATAATTCCAGTAATGTTTTTTAGAACTCAATGGGAGAAAAATAAAATGTTAAATCCTGGCAATGCGGAAAATGTGTAACTAATTTAGCCACAAAGTAACATTTACCGAGTTTTTATATAGCTATTACTTGCATTCTCATTGTAAAATTTGCAGCAAGGTAGGTTCCCTGATGCTTGTGAATGGTTTTTGATCCAAGGAATTGGACTTGTCCCTCCACCCTTGACTGGACCTCATTGCCTCCCGTTCCCCAGGTACTGTAGGACTCCTACGGGTTTAGTGTTTCCCAAAATATATAATAATCATTGTAAAAATAATCTTATACTTTTCATGTATACCAGTACATCTCGTACAAATAAAATAATGCTAAGGTGTATGCTTTTATTTCCCAGTGAATTCTATAAGAATTTGTTGGCTTTTAAATGTAAAGAAGGGAATGTACGAAAGTATAGTGGTACCAACACTCTTATATGGGTGTGAAGCATGGGTTGCAAATGCTGCAGCGAGGAGGAGGCTGGAGGCAGTGGAGATGTCCTGTCTAAGGGCAATGTGTGGTGTAAATATTATGCAGAAAATTCGGAATGTGGAAATTAGGAGAAGGTGTGGAGTTACTAAAAGTATTTGTCAGAGGGCTGAAGAGGGGTTGTTGAGGTGGTTTGGTCATTTAGAGAGAATGGATCAAAGTAGAATGACTTGGAGAGCGTATAAATCTGTAGGGAAGGAAGGCGGGGTAGGGTCGTCCTAGAAAAGGTTGGAGGGAAGGGGTAAAGGAGGTTTTGTGGGCGAGGGGCTTGGACTTCCAGCAAGCATGTGTGAGCGTGTTAGATAGGAGTGAATGGAGACGAATGGTTTTTGGGACATGACGATCTGTTGGAGTGTGAGCAGGGTAACATTTTGTGAAGGGATTCAGGGAAACCAGTTAATTGATTTAGTTGGACTTGAGTCCTGGAAATGGGAAGTACAATGCCTGCACTTTAAAGGAGGGGTCTGAGATAGTGACAGCTGGGAGGGACTTTTCTCAGCTGTCGTATCTGAGCTCCTCTGCAAAGACAGTGATTATGTGTGAGTGTGTTGAATGATGATGAAAGTATTTTCTTTTTGGGGATTTTCTTTCTTTTTGGGTCACCCTGCCTCGGTGGGAGATGGCCGACTTGTTGAAAAAAAAAAAAAATGTTCATAATGAGCTTTTCTGGCAAGCAGAAGGTTGGATTGTTTAGTGTAAATAACTTGGGGTAAGTTCGTTGAGGTTTGATCAGAAACTAATATTCTGTGCATGTTTTGGGAAAAGTGTTAATACATGAGGTGTGATGTACGTGTTAAATTCTTAGCATTGCTAAAGGCATCCAAGCTTAACCAGTTTACACTTCAAGGGTGAAGGGCTCTTGATAAAAAAATTGGAGCTATTCTCCCTCTCCTTGCACTGAATCTGATAGCCTCCCTTTTCCCACAGGTTCAGCCTTCAACCTATGAAAAAAAAAAAATTCCAGGTACAGTGATTTATGTAAATACAATAATACATTGTTAGAGTACTGCAACTTCTGTAGGTACCCTAGGGAGGTTCCAACAGTTCGTGTCTGTTCTAACCCACTGCCTTGTGCGAAAGCTCAAATACCTACAGTGGCTTCGCACTCCCTTTTTCTTAACCACTTCCGGTCTCATTTTCGTGCTGTTGCTGTTTATATTGATGGTTCTAAATCATCTGACGGTGCCAGGTTTGCAGCAGTGCAGTGTTCCCAGGCAGTGTTGTGCGAGGTCATTTATTACACTCGGCTAGAATCTTTACAGCTGAACTGTGTGCGATTCTCATACCAATTATCCGTATTGCGTCCAGGCCTACTTCATTTGTGGTAGCCTCAGACTAGTGTTTTGCAAGCTATCAAAAAATTTGATTCACCTCATTCCCTAGTTCTTCGTATACAACTTTGGCACACGTATCTTTCTCATGATCGACTTTGCCTCAGTTTGGTGTCACCTTAAGTTTTCTTGCCTTAGATGTTAGCCAGAACTGAAAATCATTTGCACACATTGTGAAGAGGACTGGACGTAGAAACTCCACTCTTCACATCTTAGCCACTCAGGCAACTGTTTGTTGAGTACCACTCTCTGTTTCCTGTCTGTGAAACACTCAGATAACTCTGTTGAGTACCACGCTTTGTTTCCTGTTTGTGAGTCACTCAGACAACTCTCTGTTGAATACCACTCTCTGTTTCCTGTCTGTGAGTCACTCACTTACCTCTCTGTTGAGTACCACGCTTTATTTCCTGTTTGTGAGCTACTCACACAACTCTCTGTTGAGTAAACCATACCACGGGCGGAGCTTGAATGGTACAGTGTTAAGGTAGTAGTTGAAGTAGTTATGGTACAGTGTTGTGGTAGTAATTGTAGTAGTGATGGTACAGTGTTGTGTTAGTAGTTGTAGTAGTTATATTACAATATTGTGGTAGTAGGGAGGGCAGCTCCAACTTCAGGTGCGATTACATGACTAGCCAGTGCTACTGGCTAGTCACTGCTACTAGGCAGTTTGCAAGAGCGGACAGCCAGTCACAACTCTCCAACAGCGAACACAGTGAAGTGTGTAACATCCTACCTACAGACATAACTAATATAAGAAGTCAAATAATTAAATAAAGAAAAATATTTTCATTTTAGCCATTAATGAAAATATCGGCAATATAAAATTATATGAAAGATAATATATACATTGGGTCTCATTCAGCTGGCGCAACAAACAGGAAAGACAGGAAAAATAGATATTTAAGTTTCTAAAAAAAAAAAAACACAAAGGATGGTAATATATCAAGCAAAAATCAAGTCTTGTCAAAGAAAAAACTTCAGTACTGCAAGTGACAGTCCTGGCATCTCCACTTTCTCATCTTTATAACAGACGGATAAAGATACTAAGGTTCTACAGCATCGCATCACCTTTCGCAGATTATACCAATATAAACAAAGGTTGCCGCAGTAGAAAGACAAATTAATAAACAGATATCAACAAAGTCTTCCAGTACGCAAAGAAAAATAACATGAACGGTTACAAATTCTAACCCCTTAAATATGAAAAAAAAAAAAAACGAAGATCTAATAAAAAATGAGCAATGGATACACAATCAGGCAGAAAGAAACGCGTGAAAGTCCTAGAAAAATTAGATGAGATATCGACTAGAACAAAATAAGGAAAACACTTCAAAGAGCAGGAAAATGATTTACATATTTTTAAAAAATCCCATTAAAAATCTATAAAAATCAATATTTTTATGCAATATTTCATATTATTTTCGAAAAATACATGTAACAATAAAAAGCTCAGAAAAATGTACTAAAATGGTATTTTATTGCATAATACTATCCTCCCTTGTGGAATATTAGTAATACTAACCTCCCTGGTGGAATATTAGTAATACTATCCTCCCTGGTGGAATATTAGTAATACTATCCTCCCTCTTGGAATATTAGTAATACTATCCTCCCTGGTGGAAATAACCATTTCTATAATCCCACATGGCCTGAGGATCGAGCACGGGTTCTCTCGACCCTGAGCTGAGCTCTTCTACTGAGCAACGAAAAAACCCGTTTCTTGAGGTAACAGTTTTCTGTTGATCTTGTAGAGTATCCCTTATCAGTTTGTATTTAACTGTATCTCAGTAAATAACTTTTCTAATTCCTGTAATCTGTTTATATTAGTCTATTAATTCGTCAACATTAAATTCTAATTCTGCACGACATTATACACACACATATATATATATATATATATATATATATATATATATATATATATATATATTCATCAAAAAGCATCTAAAGTTAATCTTATCATATTTAACTTCAAATGGTAATGTTTACTGGGAGTTTACATTATTGTATTGTATTACCAGCAATGTGCATACGCTGTCTTTTTTTTTTTTTTTTTTTTTTTAACTTTTGACCTGTCTTCCTGCAGTGATTGGGATTTTTCTGCCCAGCAGACGGAGGATCAAACCTCCACAAAGTATTGCGCTGAATAACCCAAATAGGTTTAGCGCTTAACATGAATTATTTTTTTTTTTTTTTTATCTTCCCTCCAAGCTGATGGCCCCACCTATGAAGGACTTCCTCTGACTTTTTGACAGCAACAGATTTATTACACCTTTGATTATACTTCCTTTAGCACTCCTCACTGCCCTTACAACCTCTACCCTGCAGTGCTGTATGACCCCGGTGGTTTAGCACTTACTTTTGATTGTAATAATAATAATGTAGGTAACCTAGTAGTCCTGAATGATCCATAACACTTCAAGGAGGGGTCCCTCACTGCAGTGAAGGGGCTCTTAATCTGAGGAACTGGATCACTCTTCAGGTTTAATCTAAATTCCTCCAACCTTCCCTTTTCTTTAACTTCATTAGTGGGTATGTCTTCCTTTTTTTAAACCCACCACCTGAACGGTAAAAAGCAATCATAATCAGCCTTGTTTTAATGAAACTTTCATTGGTAGTGCTGAGTTAGTTACATCTCTTCACATGATGGATATTTGATTGTCTTGTGCAATAATGTCTAATTTGAGAAGATAATACATCTTGCAACTAACCTATTTGATCTAACTGTAGCAAAGCATACTGGTTTCTTGAGACTGGTGAAGGGCTCTTGATCTAAGGAATTGAATTCTAACTTCTTGGATCTAACCTGACTGCCTTTCACTTCCCCCAGGTGCTATGACCCCTACAGTTTTAGAGCTTCCCTCTCCATGAATGTAGTAATGCATATTCCCATCAGTTTCGTTTTTCTAAGAGAAAAAGAAAAAAGGGTCTCGTAAAATGTGGCAGTGTCTCGGCTTTATCGCCAAGGGAAAATTCCATATATATCCTACTCGAAAACAGCCCAACACTCCACACCTGGTGGAAATCTTAGTCACCCCAGTGTACTCACATTTGATACTCTTCCTAATCAGTCTTTACTACCTTTGCTGGTGAGGGGATCATGATCCAAGGAATCAGATTAATCCTTTCCTTGGATCAAATCTGATTTCTCATTATTCCCAAGTCTATATAATGACCCCCCCCCCCCGCCATCATTTATTATGCCCCTTCCATTTTATTCAATCGTCACTCAAGGGGTTTAGCTTAGTTATGATTATAATAATCATCCCCTCAGGAAAGGTTCCTTGAAGCTAGTGAGGGGCTCTTTTTTTTTCTTAAGGAATTGGACCACTGCTCCAATTCTTTGAATCAAGCCCGAATGCATCCTATTCCCCCAGGCATTATATGAGCTCTATAGATTTAGCACTCTCCATGAATGTTATAATTCACACTCATGACTTCCTTTAATTTACCTCCCTTTTATGTTCACGTTAAATCTTACTTTTCCCTTCCCTCCTTGATTGCCTCAGTTATCCATGTTTGATCCCTACTTCCATGTGCAAAAGTTCGTATACCTCCTACAGCTTTAAATTCACTCTTGATCACTTTCAGTCTCATTATCATGCTATCACAGTGTACAAAGATGGCTCTAAATACCTTGACAGTCGTGTAGGCAGCTGGTTTTTTTTTTCCTGAACAAATCATCCAAGGCCATATTAGAATTGGCTGGTATTTTCACAGCAGTGTTATATGCACTTCTTGGTGCTATCTTCCACATTAGGATTATGTCTGCCTCATCATTTGTAGTTGTTTCTGATTCCCAGCGTGTTAAAGGCTATCCAGAAATTTGACTGCCCTCATCCCATCATCCTTCATATGCAGCTTTGGTCATGTTGCATTTCTAGTAAGCACAAGTCGTATTGTGCTGAGCCCTTGGATATGCCAGTGTTCAGGGCAATGAACATGCAAACTGAGCTGCTCAATCAGCTATTCAGGAACTGATTTCCCATAAGGGTATTCCGTAAATGGACTTTTTTTTTCAGTGCTCTCATCACCACAACCGCTGCCAATACAGGTATGCGTTGGATCACAATTACTTTCAATGAACCCACGTTTAAGATTTTGGCCATCATCTTCCCACCATTTTTGGGTTTGTAAGACTGCATTCATACTTACATATTGGTTACATGTGACTCGCTCATAGATACCACACACAAACGATTGGCACCACTGCAAGGACTGTCAAGCCACACTGTCTAACATATCTTAATACACTGTGCTGTCTATCAGAGGATCTGTTCTCTCACTACAGGTCGCCAGGATCTGTTCTCTTACACTATAGGTCTCCAGGATATATTCTCTCTCACTACAGGATTCCAGGATATGTTCTCTCACTAGAGGACACCAGGATCTGTTGTCTCACACTATAGGACACCAAGGACCTGTTCTCTCTCACACTACAAGATAGAAGGATCTGTTCTCTCACACATACCCCTGTGGTTTAGCGCTTCTATTTGATTATAATAATAATAATGTTCTCTCACACTAAAGGACACCAAGGACCTGTTCTCTCTCACACTACAAGATGACTAATTTCAGTTTATAAAATATCAGAGCGTATAATACTACACACTACTAGATAGATTCTCCCCTCTCTAACACCGCAGCGCCTCATAATCTATCTCCCTTCCCTCAGTTAGTTAAAACGAGAAAACGTTATTGATGGAGCACTGAAATATTTATGTATCATATTAAAGTGTAATCGTGTGTGTGTATGCTATGCAAAGCGTCTATGCATAGACGCTTAGCATAGCATAGAACGTATTTGCTTGTAATTCCTCCTTTTTTCTGCAACATTGCAAGCTCCTGATAAATAACAAAAAAGGCACAATACCGTGACTGGAACAATACACACACAACCCGCACATATAAAAGGAGAGGAGCTTACGACGACGTTAGTGTGACTGTGTAAATGGTCCAAGTCTGACCGAAACGTCGTCGTAAGCTCCTCTCCTTTTATATGTGCGGGTTGTGTGTGTAAAGCTCCTGATGATGTGTTGATTACAACACGAAATGTAAACACACTTCAGGGAATAATTTGGAGATTTTTTTCTCAAGAGCAGTTTGGGTATTTTCTTTCGCTACCACCTTTTATATAAATATATGAATATATTTTTTTATGATTCTATTAAAAATATTTAAAACACTATCCAGCTTCCCTGAGGTAGGCAGCGTGCTCAGGATGCTGCAAGCATTTCCTCTCTGGACAACAACATTGAGTCTGTTAAAGAAAGTTGGTCGCTCTGGGGTCCTTGCCCCTCAAGGGAGGTTCTTTGACGCTGGTGAGGGGCTCTTGATCTAGGAAATTGGATCTGTGCTCTAGTTCCCTGAATTGAGCCTGAATACCTTCCATCCCCTCCCCCCACATGCGCTGTATAATCCTACGGGTTTAGCGCTCCCCATTTGGTCCTATTTGAACGAAGGTGTTAATATTTCTTCAACTGTGAGTAGTACGTAGTAGGTGTATGAGTCATTCTTTGTGGTATAGTGTTGTGGGGACCCTCGTCAAAATTACTTGCTGCCTTCCCATGTTCTACCAGCAAAAACGGTAAACTTTTTTTTTTTTTTAAGGCGTAAATACTTATATACACCTAAATTTTTATTTTAAGAATATAAAATTAGATGATGTTTAGTGGCGTATTGCCGACATGTATGAAGATGAAGACTAAGTCATGACCTGATAAAACTCTACATAGAGCGAAATACGATCAAATTTCCCATAGTGAAACGTGAGATGATAAAACTACACAGCAAAACATGAGATGGATAATTGTTTTTTTAACAAACCTGGCGTATCCCACCAAAGCAGGGTGACCCGAAAAGAAAAACAAAAGTCTTTATCTTTACATTTGGTAATTTATACAGGAGAAGGGGTTACTAGCCCCTTGGTCCCGGCATTTATAGATGGATAAATACAGAGCAAAACACGATATGATAAAACTTTACACAGAACGAAGTATTTTAATAAAAGCTTGTTCTGCAACTTGTGTATTTGTCTTTTAAAAAGCTTTATAACTACTGGGCAAGGCAATCCTCAGGGCCAGTAGGTAAGGTCTCTTTTTCCAGATAACATTGTGACTGTAATGGACCATAAATGTATTTATTTTTGATAACAGTTACTTAGATGTTTTAATTAAATAATTAAAAATGTGTCGCCTATATGTGGTTGCAAGGGTCGAGTTACAGCTCCTGGCCCCGCCTCTTTTCTGGTTGCTACTAGGTCCACTCCCGGCTCCAAGAACCTTATCGTACCTCTTCTTAAAGGTATGTATGGATCCTGCTTCTACCACTTCATTCTCCAGATTGTTCCACTTCCTGACAACTCAAAGGCTGGATAAATACTTCCTAACTTCCCCATGATTCATCTGAGTTTTCAATTTCCAGTTGTATCCCCTTGTTTCTATATCCCATCTCTGAAACATTCTGGCCCTGTTCACTTTGTCAATTCCTCTCAGAATTTTATACGTCCGTCCCTATCCCTCCTGTCTTCCAATGTCATCAGGCTGAGTTTTCTCAACCTCTCCTCACAGGACATACCTCTTAGCTCCGGGACTAGTCTTGTTGCAAACTTTTGCACGTTCTCTAATTTCTTGGCTTGCTTGACTAGGTGTGGGGTCCCATACTGGTGGTGCATATTCCAATATGGGTTTGACGTACTTGGTGTACAGTGTCGTGAATGACTCCTTACTTAAACGTCGAAACGCTTTTCTTAGGTTTGCCAGGCTCTCATATGCTGCAGCAGTTATTTGGTTGATGTGCTCCTCAGGGGATATGCTCGGTATGCTACTCCTTGAGTGAGGTTTGCAGTCTTTTACCCCCCGAGCCTGTATGCCGTCTTAAGTCTTATTTGTCCTTTCCCAAGCTTCATGACTTTGCACTTGGTGGGGTTGAACTCCAGGAGCCATTCGTTGGACCAGGTTTCCAGCCTGTCCAGATCCCTTTGTAGTTTTTCCTGATCTTCATCCGCTTGTATTCTCGTCTGCGAGAAGGGATACCTCTGAATCTATTGCTTCCGTCCCTAGGACTGACCCTTGGGGAACCCCACTTGACATTTACACTCCGACACTTCGTCACGTACAATCACTCGTTGTTTCCTTCCTGTCAGGTATTCCCTGATCCAGTGCAATGTTTTCCTTGCTATTCCTGCCTGCTCCTATGTGTACTCACCTATTTGTGGTTGCAGGGGTCGAGGCTCAGCTCCTGGCCCCGCTTCTTCACTGATCGCTACTAGGTCCTCTCTCTCTCCCTGCTCCATGAGCTTTATTATACCTCGTCTTAAAACTATGTATGGTTCCTGCCTCCACTACATCACTTGCCAGACTATTCCACTTCCTGACAACTATGACTGAAGAAATACTTCCTAACATCCCTTTGACTCATCTGAGTCTTCAACTTCCTATTGTGACCCCTTGTTTCTGTGTCCCATCTCTGGAACATCCTGTCTCTGTCCACTTTATCTATTCCTCGCAGTATTTTGTATGTCGGTATCATGTCTCCCCTAACCCTCCTGTCCCCCTTAACCTCTGGAACTAGTCTTGTTGTGTGTTACTGTGTCTGCGCTCTGTATGAATTCAATGGTCGATTATTATTAATGATAGTAATAATAATAAAGTGCTAAACCAGTTAGGGTAACTAAACCCGTAGGGGCTATACAGAAGATTATTTTCAAGAATATGTGGTGTACTACGCAGAAACTGTCTACAGTACTCACCATAGTTGACTTAGAGAATGGGACTTCAAATGGTAATTTTGCTATACACTAATTTATTCGTCAACTCATAATGTTGAATAATAACTTCAATAACAGGGATATGAATAATAATATATTTGATAATCTATAATGATTGATAATATAATCACTAAGTTATAATAAGAATTAGAGAAGGTACAGAGCATCCTCATACAAGGCTAAGCGCGTTACGTCAAAAATTTACATATGAATATTCTGTTAGCGTCTTTTCCTAGGAAAAACTGTTATACCGCTGATGATAATGTACAGTCAAATACAAACTGTGTGTCATAATTTATGTGAAGCGCTAAACCCGTATAGGTCATTCAGTACAAGACTGAAGGCTAGATCCTCCGTCCGCTGGATGTGATACTCTCTACTGTTCAGTGTACAGTTATTCATTCATATGTTAAAACACCTGATTGGTTAAGTAATAATTTACATAAAACAAATACACGTATTTTGGAATACAGTTTTAACTGTGAAAGATAAGTAAACAATGACCTTGATGTGTACGGCTGGCAGCAGGTTACAGGAGATTCCAGGACTCACTGGGACTTTCTTCAGTAACATTGCAACTTAGTGAGGTAGAGGACGTCAGTCCAGTATTCAGCTAAACAGTGGCACTTAAGTGGATATACTAAGACACTGTGTTGTGTATGAGTGAGAGACTGTGCGGGGAAACTTGAGGTAAGTGAAATACACTGATATACCTTTCCCCTAATTTTTTTTATTAATGTAATTAGTAGGCGCATTTTGCGGCTACCTTAATTGCTATTCTAATCATGGGTGAAGAGGCAAACCCGTAGTGATAATGCAGCGCCTGAAGAATGAATAATGCTCAGGTGTAATCATATAAATATACTAGATGCATTTCAGTCACTACGCGATCCTTAAAATAAATTCAGTGTCCCACAAGCCCTGACCCTCTGCCTCAACAAAGCAAAAGGAATAGTACGGAGTGCGACATGAGTTTTCAATGCAGTTAAATATCATTAAATGAAAATCTGAAGCGAATCACATGTATTCACATATTATCGCATGGAAACTAAAATCCCAGCTTCTTCAACATTTATTTTAAACACTTTAAACACCGTAGCTGAGGCTCAACTCGCGCTCTCTCTAATTTTAATGAGACTGCTGCCATCGTATTTTGGTTGTGTTATCCATTCTTTAGTTAAACACTTGCACATAGCATATTTACTACTTCTTTCAATTCTTTTGAGTTGCTGACAGTTGTTCATGTATGTCTGTACTGATGGCCGCTTGAAGCTAAATAGTTGTCAGAAGAATATATACACAATGAGGTGTATATATGTTGAAAGTTTACTTTAATCCCTATTTCAGGTATTAAAATATTCTTGGCGTGGTGGCGAAAGCTCTCGCTTCACACGGCGAGGGTCCGGGTTCGATTCACAGCGAGGGTAGAAACATTGGGGGTGTTTCTTTACACCGGTTGTCCATGTTCACCCATCAGTAAAATGAGTACTTGGGTGTTAGTCGACTGGTGTGGGTCGCATCCTGGGACAAAACTGACCTAATTTGCCCGAAATGCTCTGCATAATAGTAACTTTATTCATATATACACAAATACATTTACATAAGATTTTGTTCGGATTTTTAACCCCGGAGGGTTAGCCACCCACCGAGGACTGTCTATCTTATTTCCATTGGGGTCCTCAATCTTGTCCCCCAGGATGCGACCCACACCAGTCGACTAACACCCAGGTACCTATTTGCTGCTAGGTGAACAGGACAAGTGTAAGGAAACGCGTCGAAATGTTTTCACCCCTCCGGGAATCGAAGCCAGGCCCTTCGTGCGTGAAGCGAGAGCTTTAGCCACCAGGCCACCAGAGCCACATAGCAGCATATGTGTAGAGAACCCAGGATAACCCAAAAGAGTCAGACATATAGTAGTATGTCATTGATGTCAGCTAGGTCTGTATGCCTTGTGCATGTACTTGTAGTAAATAAACATATTACATATTATTATAGTCGGTAGGGTTTACAAATTAAACCATATTAACAATCAGAACATAAAAACGAAACAAAGGCATCTAACCTAGTGAATCACGAAGGGATTTCCATTTCCCGTGTTTGTTAGTTGCCTCAAGTTGGATATTGTCCTACTTACTACTGCAGGTTTTATTTCTCTATCAGTGAGGGAATGAGTGAGCATTCCCTCACTTGAAATAAATGGTATAAAATACCGACACAATGGAAATATAAACACTTAAGCAGTATAATGTGATCCTTTATTGACAACGTGGGCGAAACGTTGTCAATAAAGGATCACATTATACTCCTGAAGTGTTTATATTTCCATTCCCTCACTTCCACATGACAATCTTCTGTTGATTTCCACTTTTAAATTTTCTGGGGATGTAAAGAAGTCACATTGGCTCTTGAGTTATCCTAGTTCAAATCTGCATAATTTTTCATCAATGTATGTCTATGACGATTATGTATTTTAACTACTATATGGATATATAATGGTCTGTAAAATAATGTGTAGTGAACCCGAATAAAACTTAGCTTATCTTGTATGTAAATTTGTACATATTCTAGATAATATATCTTTCTTTTGATGTGTAAGCACTGAGAGCAGCAGTGCATGTGCGCCTGAATGTAAGTTTCAGTATGTAGTAGTTTATTTTAATCCCTTTGTCAGAGGGTAATGCATTCTTGATTGGTGGTGTAAAGGTGACATGTTAATGACTCGAGTAGTAAATAGGTTTTAAACCTAATAAACTAACTACTTTAACCCTCGACCTCAGTGATTCGAGAGAGGTATCCCGGGTGTCCTTTAACCATAGTCCTTGTTTGGTGATATATGGCAATATCTTCTGGTGATGGTCATAGTCATGTCATGACCCACTTAGAAGGACTTTTAGTCATATGATTGTCTTTCTGCTCCGGCTCCATAAAAAATTAAATTCACTTCATAAGATATGGTAAGATTTTCACCCACAGTAAAAAACATAGGCGCACCACAGTATAGTGTGCATTGTAGTTGGGTGGCTGGTTTATTAGTTTTAAAGCCTATCATACTGCACGAGTGTAATTAAGCTTGCAATACACCAATGCACCACCAGTGAAGGATATTTGAAATTCTGTGCTGGTTCGTTTAAACTTCTGTGAATATAGCTAATGATGAATACTTAAACACCCTTCTCCATTAATTATAAAAAAAATAAGTTTTATATGGACCTGTTACGGAATAGTATTTTCCATATAATAAAAATGAAAGATGAAAAATAGCTTGTAACTCATACCCCTACTGGGTATGAGGTACGAAACTAGATAATATACGAGACTAGATAATAAACCACACAGACGTCAGTCTGTGTGGTATGCTTGTTCGTGGAGATTGATGTGAAGCTTTGAATATCGAGTGACACTAATGAGTTGGGTATTTCACATTTCACAAGTTTATATCCAGGCTCAACGCACTAACAACAACCTCTAGTGCTCTGCTCCGTTTTTACATACATTTCAGCTTACATACCAAGAGTTGACCTACCAAAACAGCCGACTAAAACCTGGGCACCAATTTATGGGTAGATAACCAGGGTGAAGCCCACAATACTGTAGTAAAAATAGTGGATCATTGATGAATTTAACCTACCTAGCATGGGCCAATAAGCCTACTGACCCATGCTTGTTAGACAAAATTCACTTTCCAATACTCACTTATGTACCTGTCCAACCTATTTTTGCCTCATAATTTTCATAACAGTGACTATACTCAGAAGTAAGATTAGCTATCAAGAAAGCAGACTGAAATCATTTTAAATCTTCAATAATAATAATAATGACCCCCAATGAAAATATTAACGACACCAGTGGAAATAAGTCACTTTGACCTTTTATGTATGATAATTATACATATATATATATATATATATATATATATATAATTTATGTAACTATTTATGTGTACCTGTACCAGAATAAACATTATTATTATTATTATTATTATCATCATCATCTATTGAAAGAGCTAAGTCTGTAAGGATCCTATAGCTCCTTGAACATGTGGAGAAACCAGGGTTGATCTAAGGACGGGGAGGGTAACTCCAATTACTTAAATCAAGAGCCTTTCACCAGCATCAAGGCATTTCCCGCGAAGAAGTATATAATAGCCGTGTAAATGGAAACACGCATTCTTGTCGGTAGGGTCTTCTTTGCTCTTCCCCGATCTTCACGACTTTGCACTTGGTGGGGTTAAACTCCAGGAGCCATTTGCTGGAGCAGACTTGCAGCCTGTCCAGATCCCTTTGTAGTCCTGTCTGATCCTCATCCGATTGAATTCTCCTCATTAACTTCAAATCGTCTGCAAACAAGGACACTTCTGAGTCTATCCCTTCCGTCATGTCATTCACATATACCAAAAACAGCACTGGTTCTAGGACTGACCCCTGTGGAACCCCGATCGTCACAGGTGCCCATTGTGATACCTCATCTCGTACCATGACTCATTGTTGTCTCCTTGTCAGGTATTCTCTGATTCATTGCAGTGCCCTTCCTGTTATACGTGGCTGATCCTCTAGCTTCTGCACTAATCCCTTTTGTCGAAGGCCTTCTTGCAGTCCAAGAAAATGCAGTTAACCCACCCCTCTATCTCGTGTCTTACTTCTGTTACCTTGTTATTAAACTCCAGAAGGTTTGTGACACAGGATTTGCCTTCCATGAATCCGTGCTGGTTGTCATTTATAATCTTGTTCCGTTCCAGGTGCTCTACCACTCTCCTGATAATTTTCTCCATGACTTTGCATACTATACACGTCAGTGACACTGGTCTATAATTTAGTATCAAAAATATTTTTCTCTTTGATTATAACTTCCATGATTTTTTTTTAAGTAGCTTCAAAGAAGTTCCTTAATGTGTTTTTTCTTTTCTTGAAAAAAAAAAAACATTCGTGTCAACGAGCAAATAATGATAAAAAATGGTGTTTTTTTTTTTCTTGATTATAATTATTTTTTTCACCTATATTACAGGTGTTCTGAACAAATATTACGAGAAGAAACTACGGTAATAGAACACCTTCCCAAGATGATAGTTCCACTGACAGTAGTGTGGATGATCATGTCCATCACAGGGTATGGCTCAACTACAAGCATAAGGTATTCACAACAGGCCGAGGGCTGGAAATGTTGCATGGATAGCCAGGCTCTGACGCCTAGTGCATGCTCATTGAATAAGCAGGAGTCCAACTTCACTCCACCAATATTCTACAGTAACCGCTCGGAAGCACCGACTGGTTTAGTATCATGGACGCCTCGCTCTCTCAAGTGTCCCTGGGGCTTCGAGATCACGTACTATAATCTAACGAACCCCAATAAGCTGATTTTGGAGGAAGACACGATCAAACTGCAGTGGCTTGACGTAATACTTTTCAAGAGGACAACAGATTACTGTGTGGAACGCTTTCCAAATGAAATATACAGAGCGGCCGTCTGCCAGCCTCGCCTCAACACTGTAAGTATTATTAATTAAGTAGCCCTCAAGGAAGGTTCCTTGATGTCAGTGAGGGGCTTATCATCTAAGGAATTGGACTTGTACTCTCCTTCCTTGGATCAAACCTGAATGTCCCCATTCCCCCAAGCGCTCTATGACCCCTACGGGTTTGGTGCTTCCCCACGATTATAATAATACAATATTTAGCAACCTTGACCTCTTAGTGTAATTTGTATACTCTTCATGATTAATATAAAGTCCTATTTAGAAAAGAGTACAAACAAGTTGAATTTAAGAAAGGAAATACATTGTTGAATATCTGTTTAATAATCAAATCAATCAGCATAATTACCACGGCATAAATTATGTTATAAAATAAGTAATCATCCTTCATTCATTCAAACAGTTAAATTCATACAAACTGTGAACCAGCAAGCTGAAAACTTCACTGTTATTAATCTTATGAAAAAAGTCCCATATTTCCCAGATTCAGAAATGGGGTAAATAGGTGTCATACGTATTATAAAATAAGCAATCACATAAATTCACATTTGCCTTAAAACCAATCTGCATAATTCATCCAATCTTTCAAGACATTGGCAGCAGTCCATCACCGCCGAATTACCCAGTCACCATCACTTGTGCCACAGCTGTCCTTTCAGAAAGGCACAGACATAAAGCAATGTTTACCAAGCAGTCCAAAGTGCTCCTCCACCTCCAAAACTAAAACCTAGCTAACCACACAAGACTAAGGTTATGGAATAAGGGGATGCCTTTCTCGGATCACATAACGCCCGAAATACATTATTATTATTAATAGCAGTAGTATTTTTCATATAGAATCGCTAAATATGTGTGTGTCGGGGGGGGAGGGAAGCCATGCAGTATCTACGGATGTGTAAGCCTGATCAAAAGAGGATAACTCCAGTTCTTGTATCAGATTTACTCACTCTGCATAACACCATCTCAACTTCTCTATGAAACTATCTCTAGTATAATATAATATAATGTAATCTTTTATGACAATATATCTAATTTGTATTCATTAATATTACTAGATATGTAACAATGCAACATGTGTGATCAAGTGCTGTGATCCTGAAGAAGCAGAGAAACAACCTGTTGGGTGTCTCAGCAGTAATCTATCATTAGACTACAAGTCCATCAGTGGTAGTCCAGCAGACTCTCCCAGTGATCAAGTGGTTATTTCCAGTGTTCCTCCCTGTGGGTCCATTGTTTTTCGTTATTCTTACGAATATTATCTACTTACTGATGGCAGCTTATATGAACCAGAAACCAGTATCACATATGACAGTAATAGCTACTGCCTTGCAACAAAATATCAGAAAAGTAAGTATTTTTGTTGGAAATTGTATGATATATTGACATTGATTACTACAAAATAAAAACAAACAATATTTATATTTACTTAACGTCCACCTTTAATAATAATAATATCTATTTACTACAAGTACAAGGTATACAGGCCTAGCTGACATCAATGACATACTACTAGTATATATATATATATATATATATATATATATATATATATATATATATATATATATATAGAAAGCCCCTTGTTATGCAGAGCATTTGGGACAAATTAGGTCAGTTTTTTCCTAGGGTGCGACCCACACCAGTCCACTAACACCCAGGTACCCATTTTACTGATGGGTGAACATAGACAACCGGTGTAAGGAAACAACGTCCGATGTTTCCACCCCTTCGCCGGGAATAGAACCCGGACCCTCATCGTGCGAAGCGAGAGATTTTGCCACCAGGCCACGGGGCACCTTATCTACAGTAGTGTCCTTATGGATTACAAGCAGATGTGACTTGTGAAATGTTTCCGGCTCACAGTGTTTGTGACTCAGGTATCGCTAAACTTTGATTATTCACGGTATTTTCTAATGAATGTCTCGAGTTCTATATCTAAATTAAGGCGGCTAGTGAGCACAAATCACGACTTTTACATATAAAAGAAAACAAACTGCACAACAAACCAAACAAGACACTGATGAAAACCGACCAGCATTTCCGTCTGTGCTGGAACATCACTCACGGCTTAAAAAAAAAATTCAGCTCTCCTCATCAGTCAAGTCCAGTTTCCTCACCTGTCACAGTGGCTCTGAAAGGAATCGTCGAGATCATAGGGACGGGGATGTAAAACACACTACTGCGGTATATTTTCGTATGACAAATTATTTAGTTTTTTACTGTCTGTCCTAATTCTATGAAGTGGAGCATGCGTAAGCTACAGAAAGCTTTTTGTTATGCGGGGCGTTTAAGTGGTAGTAAAGTCTGGAGGCATCAGTTTCTGCATCTGTTTCAGACATTTTTCTCCTCAAATCTTCCACACTTATATGATGTTATGTGGAGCGCTAAACCCATAGAAGGTTATACAGCTCCTGTGGGAATGCAAGGCATTCTCACTCGATTCAAGGGATTGGAACAGTCCAGTTTGTTAGGTCAAGAGGGGCCACATAGATATACACAAATACATTTCATAACATAGGCAGTTGATGGCACGTTCTAGTTCCCAAAGCACCAGTTTTTTTTATGCAGTTTAGAAACGCAACTTGTATCACAGGCAGTGTCATTCGCAACATTTAAAACACATTTATTAATTTCAAGCTAAAAGGCATGACAAGTTTGCTAATTTTTCCGTGTGTGTATTACATGTCTGCAAACACAGATGACAGCAAGGAAATGAGTGAGTTACTTAAATCCCAGTATGACTCAGTCTTTAGCGAGCCACTAACCAGACTGAAAATCGAAAACCTAAATGATTTTTTTATGAGAGTGCCACAGAACTTGATAGACGCATGCCTTTCTGACATCACCACGACGCCAAATGATTTCGAAAAGGCAATAAATGACATGCCCATGCACTCCGCTCCAGGCCCAGACTCATGGAACTCCGTGTTCATCAAGAACTGCAAGAAGCCCCTATCACATGCTTTTAACATCCTATGGAGAGGGAGCATGGACACTGGGATCGTCCCGCAGCTACTAAAAACAACAGACATAGCCCCACTCCACAAAGGGGGCAGTAAAGCAATAGCAAAGAACTACAGACCAATTGCGCTAACGTCCCATATCATAAAAAACTTTGAAAGGGTTCTAAGAAGCAAGATCGCCACCCATCTTGATACCCATCAATTGCACAACCCAGGACAGCAGGCCGCTCCTGTCTGTCCCAACTACTGGACCACTACGACAAGGTCCTGGATGCTCTAGAAGATAAACAGAATGCAGATGTTATATACACAGATTTTGCAAAAGCCTTTGACAAGTGTGACCATGGTGTAATAGCGCACAAAATGCGTGATAAAGGAATAACAGGAAAAGTTGGTAGATGGATCTATAATTTCCTAACATGTAGAACACAAAGAGTAGTAGTCAACAGAGTAAAGTCTGAGGCAGCTACTGTGAAAAGCTCTGTTCCACAAGGCACAGTACTTGCTCCCATCCTATTTCTCATCCTCATATCAGACATTGACAGGGATATAAGCCACAGTGCTGTGTCTTCCTTTGCAGATGACACCCGAATCTGTATGACAGTGTCCACCGTTGAAGACACTGCAAGACTCCAAGCAGACATAAACCAAATATTTAAATGGGCTGCAGAAAACAATATGAAGTTCAATGATGAGAAATTTAAATTACTCAGATACGGAAAACGTGAAGAAATTAAAATCTCATCGGAGTACAAAACTAATTCCAACCACACAATAGAGCGAAAAACTAATGTCAAAGACCTGGGAGTGATCATGTCAGAGGATCTCACCTTCAAGGACCATAACAATGTAGCAATTGCATCTGCTCGAAAAATGACAGGATGGATAATGAGAACCTTCAAAACCAGGGATGCCAAGCCCATGTTGACACTTTACAGATCGCTTGTTCTATCTAGGCTGGAATATTGCTGCACACTAACTGCACCTTTCAAGGCGGGTGAAATTGCTGACCTTGAAAATGTGCAGAGAACCTTCACCGCACGCATAAGTGCGATAAACCACCTCAACTACTGGGAACGCTTGAAGTTCCTAAACCTGTACTCTCTAGAACGCAGGCGGGAGAGATACATTATTATATACACATGGAAAATTCTCGAGGGCTTAGTACCAAACTTGCACACAAAAATCACTCCCTACTAAAGCAAAAGACTCGGCAGGCGATGTAACATCCCCCCAATGAAGAGCAGGGGTGCCACTAGCACGTTGAGGGACAACACAATAAGTGTCAGGGGCCCAAAATTGTTCAACTGCCTCCCAGCATACATCAGGGGGATTAACAACAAGCCCCTGGCTGTCTTCAAGCAGGCACTGGACAGGCACCTCAAGTCGGTACCTGATCAGCCGGGCTGTGGTTCGTATGTTGGACTGCGTGCGGCCAGCAGTAACAGCCTGGTTGATCAGGCTCTGGTCCAACAGGAGGCCTGGTCACAGACCGGGCCGCGGGGGCGTTGACCCCTGGAATTCTCTCCAGGTAGACTCCAGGTAGAAACACCATGACATTAGAAAATTTCGGTCCCTGGGATGTTGCTCACATGATCACTATTATAAATATGTGGAATTTGCTAACGCGGTTTTTTTTTTCAAACATTTGTTGGCATCAGTTACAAGGTATATACCTTTCGTATGGGAATTTTATTTTACTATCTTAAAGGTCCAATATTTACTATTAGAAACAAAATCATTCCCATATAATCCCTGCCTTTTTTTCAGATTTTGGGGCCTTTGTGTGCCCTCATTTGCCATCCAAGATAGCAAACGTGAAGGATTACTTCCAGACAGTTGGTGTAATGATATCTGCTATATTCCTCACACTGACTATCATATTTCATATCTTCATTCCAAGTCTACGGGACATGCAAGGTTTATGTTTCTTGTGCCACATGTCATCACTTCTGGTTGCAGATTTGTCATTATTCACAGCCTATGTATATACGCCACAACTGAGTAAAATTCACTGCTTTGTTCATGGTAAGATTGTATATAGATCCATTGTTTATTTCCTGTCGGTAATTGTTTTTATAAACTCGCCAGTCATTTCTCATCTACTGTCTGGTGACCAGTTTTTGAGAAAATTCATAGACTAGACTGATCCCCACGTAATGGCTCACTAGGGGTGAGTGGGAAGTGGGGATAGCAGAATAATGGGAAGAGAGAGAGGAGAGGAAGCGCTATAGTTTAAAGAAAGAGCGGGGATAGTAGACCCATCAGCAGCTGTGCCATGATCAGCTGTTCATGACAGGTCGAGCTCAGGGGGACAGGGTACGAGATTTGTAATTCCTAATGATCTCTGAAGCTCAGATTTATAACAAAATTTATATTTTAGTTTCTGAAAAGCCTTTCTAATTTATTTTTTTTAATAAATGATCATTATTATTATTATAATCAAAAGAAGTGCTAAACCACAGGGGTCATATAGCGCCGCAGGGTAGGGCAGGATGCAGGGAGAATGGATTGTAAGAGGGAGAGGGATGATTAGTAGGGTATGGAGTGCAGCAGGGTAGTGGATAGTGCAAGGATAAAGTATAGCAAGAGACTGATGTAGAAGGGACTGAGGGGAGTGCTAGAGGCATAATCTTCAGAGTTTGTGTAATACATGA
This sequence comes from Cherax destructor, assembly GCA_009830355.1. Taxonomy (NCBI): domain Eukaryota; kingdom Metazoa; phylum Arthropoda; class Malacostraca; order Decapoda; family Parastacidae; genus Cherax; species Cherax destructor. The sequence continues at coordinate 48,806 of WNWK01005277.1, read as the reverse complement.
TCAATCTTATGCTCTCTCTGAGGCCCAAGGTATTAAAGGACCCCAATGGAAATAAGTCACTGACTTTTTTGGGGTTATCCAATTAAAAATGGCTAAGTTTGATTCCGTGTATGTCGCATCATTAGATTTATTTGAAATGGTTATGTCCAATTCTTCATATATCCTTTCCTTCAAATCTAAGAGTTACAAATAGAATAAAGGATCAAATGTATATAAAATATATATTCATGTGTTGCACCAATCAGTGGTACAAAAATTAACACTCTTATGTTTATATTAAATAAAAATGCCCCTTTAAATTTGTGTAATTTAAATTTAATAAATTTGAGACTTATCTCTTTCCAGGAATAATTCTCCAGTTCTCATTTTTGGCTGTATTTTTTTGGCTGAATGTAATGTGCTTGGACATATGGAGAGTAATTAGGTAAGTTAAGAGTATAGATGAATATATTAGTCTGTTTAGTTTAAAGTCTATTGTTTGCATGTGATTCATTAAGGGTACAATTCACTTCTAAGTTATTATTCAGAAAATTTAATTACCTAAATTAATAATTATCAGTGTATGAACAGAGAAGGCACTGGACAGGCACCTAAAGTCAGTACCTGACCAACCGGGCTGTAGTTCGTACGTCAGTTTGCGTGCGGCCAGCAGTAACAGCCTGGTTGATCAGGTCCTGATCCACCATGAGGTCTGGTCTCAGACCGAGCCGCGGGGGCGTTGACCCCCGAAACCCTCTCCAGGTAAACCTATCGGTCAGTGTAATTACCTGTTTACAGCTACGGGAGCAGAACTATGTTCGTTGCCTCTCTCTAATAATTTGTTCATATATTGTTTTAAATTCCAATTTAAAACAAATTCATTTCATTGGTCTAACACTTGAGAAGAAAAAAAATCTAGTATTCCTCTGGTTTCACTTTTTCTTCAATTTACATCTATTGCAGAGCTGTGGTTATCTCTGATGCAGGTACCAAGAAATGCAATCTAATCTTTCATGTCGTTTCATGTCATCATACTGTTATCATGTTTCATCTTTTCATCCTATCAGCCAGCGTGGATATCTTCAGTGTTTTCATCTGGTTATAACATTTTTTTTTTAACTGCCACTTTGTATATCCTCTTTGAAACTTTTCTAGATTGTCCACTATTTTTAGGAATGGGCATCCCATCAAAGTTGCATATTCCAGTTTCAATCAGTCATGGAAATATATTTTTCAGTGTTTCTCCATCTATATATTTAAACATACATTTGAAAGATCTTTTTATATAATTCGCCAGAGACGCACAGGAGTTTATCACAGCTAAGTTTATGATCCTACGATGACATTTTTTTGATAATAGTTCCTTTCTTCGACGTTTTTTAGTATTTTATTACAGTTTACATTCTTCATGTAACCTGATCTCACTTTCTCCCATTTCCATTGCATGTTATTTACCTACATTAAATTCCATCCATCAATCACTTCATATGCGCAATGTATCCTAGTTATCCTGAAGAGATATAAATTCGTAATATTATTTATTGTGCCTAAAGATTTTTCCATCATCGGCGAACATATCAGAGGGGGAAAAAAATCTGAGTAAGTAATTTATATAAACTAAGAACATTACAGGGGCAAGTACAGATCTCTGTATATGCAATGAGTATAAACACTGAGATACACACGTCTCTATATATTATAACGATAATTTTTAAAAGGGAGGATCGGTAAGCCAGCGGAAGGCCTCGGTCAGATGACTAAAAGCTCCATCTCTGGGTCATCATTTGATTAAGACCCACGTCAGGAAACACTTGTCCTGTTCCCTAACAAACCTTACCTAACCTAATCGGTGTACATTGAGCTACACACCTCTTGGTGTATATACAAGAGATATACACCTCTTGGTGTATATACAAGAGATATACACCTCTTGGTGTATATACAAGAGATATACACCTCTTGGTATATATACAAGAGATATACACCTCTTGGTGTATATACAAGAGATATACACCTCTTGGTGTATATACAAGAGATATACACCTCTTGGTGTATATACAAGATATATACACCTCTTGGTGTATATACAAGATATACACCTCTTGGTGTATATACAAGATATACACCTCTTGGTGTATATACAAGAGATATACACCTCTTGGTGTATATACAAGATATACACCTCTCGATGTATATATACAGTTACACGCATGCACTTGTGAAATAAAATAATTATTATATTATCAGGGTGTATATACCCCGCGTGAGAAAGTATGAAAATTTTCCTTGAGGTGAGTTTTAATCACATGGTCCACTCCGTGGATGTTTTGATTATTTGGCGAAGGTATTTCATTGGCTTACACATCAAACCCGGGAAAATCCAACACGTGTATTTGTAAATCAGCGAAGAAGTATTACTACTTCCATCTATTAACTTTACTACTGTGTGCTGTGAAGGATTCCTCTATAATAATATCTATTTCTACAAGTACATCGATGATATGCTACTGTATAGGAAGTCCCTTGTTATACAGATCATTTCGGGCAAATTATAGGTCAGTTTATTCAAGAAGGCACTGGACAGGCACCTAAATTCAGTTCCTGACCAACCGGGTTGTGGTTTGTCCATCAGTTTGCGTGCGGCCGGCAGTAACAGCCTGGTTGATCAGACCCTGATCCACCATGAGGCCTGGTCTCAGACCGAGCTGCGGGGGCGTTGATCCCCGAAATCCTCTCCAGGTAAACTCCAGGATGCAACCCACACCAGTTAATGACTGACACCCAGGTATCCATTTTACTGATGAGTGAATATGGACATTAGTTGTATTATGGAAACACGGCCTAATGTTTTCCAGCCGTACCGGGGATCGACCCTCGGACCTTAGTGTGTGAGCCGAGTGCGCTAGCAATCGAGCTACGGGACACCTCTTACTTGCCTTCCCTTCAATAAAGCAGCTCTCCCTTACATTATTATTAATGGTTTAGGGACCGAAACGTTGTCTGGTGTCCATTTCTAATTGTTCCACCCATGGTAGTGTGATTTTACATTCCTCTCCATTTACCTGGAGTTTACCTGGAGAGAGTTCCAGGGGTCAACGCCCCTGCGGCCCGGTCTGTGACCAGGCCTCATGTTGAATCAGAGCCTGATCAACCAGGCTGTTACTGCTGGCCGCACGCAGTCCAACGTACGAACCACAGCCTGGCTGGTCAAGTACCGACTTTAGGTGCCTGTCCAGTGCCTGCTTGAAGACAGCCAGGGGTCTATTGGTAATCCCCCTTATGTATGCTGGGAGGCAGTTGAACAGTCTTGGGCCCCTGACACTTATTGTGTTGTCTCTCAACGTACTAGTGGCACCCCTGCTTTTCATTGGGGGGATGTTACATCGTCTGCCGAGTCTTTTGCTTTCGTAAGGGAGTGACTCTCGTGTGCAAGTTTGGTACTAATCCCTCTAGAATTTTCCAAGTGTATATAATAATGTATCTCTCCCGCCTGCGTTCCAGGGAGTACAGGTTTAGGAACTTCAAGCGTTCCCAGTAATTGAGGTGGTTTATCATTTAGAAATAGTTTAAACCCAAATTGGCATCTTTGCCAAAAGAATACTTTACGGAGCAATTAACTGAGGTACTCCATAAAAATGTTTAATGTATTAATAATTTTATCTTGAAAATAATTATTTTATCTAACCACTGACTACTATATAGCATAATATTAATTTCAGAGCCACTGCACACAGCATTCCATTAACCGGTATCTTGGCCAGTGATGGCAAAAAATTCAAGTTATATTCTGTATATGCCTGGGGTGGACCTCTGATCATCACGGTTGCTGGCATAATATTGGATACTCTTCCTAAGGTTCCAGCTTATAGTCACCTAATACGTCCTAGAATTGGAGAAAGGTCTTGTTGGCTCCCTAGTAAGTATTTTAATAACCGTCATACCTCCTGAAACTTAGATCTTAATTTGGCTATTTTAGATTTTGTTTTATTAATAGTCGTAGATTAGGGTTATTGATAAGTTTAATATCATTATCTGAGAATGTTTAAATTCAGTGCACGAGTCCCATATTCTTAACCTTTCTGCCTGTACATAAGCTCATGTTTCAGACACAAGGTCGTGCCTCTTCAGAATACTAAACTCAAATTATTGCAAAATTTTCATTTCAGTGTACGAGACTACATCTTGATGTAAAACAAAATTATTTGCATTATTGATCTTCCTGGGGGTATGCTTTTATAATTAGCTATGAATAGTACACGGTTGAATAGTAAGTGTACCACACGGTGACAAAAAATGGTAAACGCAGAAGCCAAAGAGAGTGCACCGTAATAAACCAGCAGCTCAGGCAAATCTGTCAATTCGCTTATCACAAGTGAACCAGGTTGCTTCAGCCTTGGTGGACTTGCCTGTGACTGGCCAATGAACCAAGGTACTGATTTAACGACAGGTACCCTATTGATCGTTAAACCCTTAGCACCCGGTTCACTGGTTGGGAGGCAGCCTACATGGGAGTGTGACACGCCGAATATAATGTAACACTCTTAGCATGCCACAGGCTGTGAGGAGTGCTAGAGGAAGTATCAAATTTTGTATAGTAAAGAAGTTTATATTTATATATATATATATATATATATATATATATATATATATATATATATATAAAATGTATGTATACCCTGACATAATAACAGTATTTCCAGTATTAAATATACAGTCAAATAATAAGTCTCGCTTGTGTCTTTTTGAGTAAAAATCAGAGGAACAGATATAGGGAGGTACGTAGCTCTTATACTCTAAAATTAATTCAGTAACATTACAAAATTTTATTTATTTTGCAGGTGATAAAGAACGCTTGGTACACTTTTATGGCATAGTGGCGCTGCTGTTTGTGATGAATATGCTTCTATTAGGGCATACCGTTATCATGCTGTATAAAGCTGGAAGTGCATTTCGGTGCTTTGCAAACCAAGTCGCTGTTACTGCGTTTAACCGAAATCATCTTGAAGGGTACGTTATTCTTTAATTCTATGTAATAACACAGTATTTTTATTACTGTTAAGAGATAAAAATGTACAAAATACTGTATATCAAAGCCATTTACATCCATCACTCACCATATGTAGTAATTCTGGAAAAGGAATTAAACCGGAAGCTCTGTTCTTGTAACTAGAGATAATGATCATACATCTTAGCAGCATCACGCTCCTCGGAAACTTTATATAAACTTAACCCTTCTTGGCAGGTTTGGCACATCATTAATTCAACTTTAGAGCAAAATTTTACTTGAAGAGGCTACTTTGATCATGCAACTGCCTCTTTGTCATCTTTACTACCTACTGCACTGAAGATCTTATCTCACTAACACACCCCACCATCACCTAAACACATGAAAATCACTGATTCACACACACACACACACACACACACACACACACACATCCTCCTCATCTCCACCAACACTGCCCAAAGGACAGTAAACATAAAATCCTGAATATAGCTATTGTCTAATAAATCTCAAACTAGTCTTAAGTTCACCTGATATACTCCATTATAGGAGCTTTAATAGAAACTTTGTAACATGCCAAGACAAAACCATTCTTATTACTAATTATACAATCTAAATGTTCTGCACTACCTCACTAATTGAAACTTTTATTCATTTGTAATTTATAGTACAATCTAATTATTCTAAACTACCTCACTATTGTAATCCTATTTAATCGCTTGAATTTTGTATTCAAATGTAATCTGTAATATTAAGCTCTAGTATTAAGTATGCCCGAAATGCCTAGCATGCCCAGGCATGCCAGGCATGCTAGCGGCCATCTTTGTAATTACTATATTGTCATTTATATGTAAAACACACATTGTAATTTTTTACAGAGAAATAAATAAATATCAAATATCAAGATATGCTAGAATTCACATTCACATTCCATGAGACCCAGACTCATGAACCTCCGTGTTCATCAAGAACTGCAAGAAACCCCTATCATGTGCTTTTAACATCTTATGGAGAACGAGCATGCACACAGCTGCTAAAAACAACAGACATAGCCCCACTCCACAAAGGGGGCAGTAAAGCAATAGCAAAAAACTACAGACCGATAGTGCAGGCGAGAGAGATACATGATAATATACACTTGGAAAATTATAGAGGGATTAGTACCAAACTTGCACACGAAAATCACTCACTATGAAAGCAAAAGACTCGACAGGAGATGCAACATTCCCCCAGTGAAAAGCAGGAGCGCCACGAGTACATTGAGAGAGAACACAATAAGTGTCCGGGCCCAAGACTGTTCAACTGCCTCCCAGCATACATAAGGGGGATTACCAATAGACCCCTGGCTGTCTTCAACAAGGCACTGGACAGGCACCTAAAGTCAGTACCTGACCAGCCGGGCTGTGGTTCGTACGTAGGGTTGCGTGAGGCAAACAGTAACAGTCTGGTTGATCAGGCCCTGATCTATCATGAGTCCTGGTCACAGACCGGGCCGCGGGGGCGTTAACCCCCGGAACCCTCTCCAGGTATACACAAATTTTCGCTTGCCTTATTCGGCAAGAAGAACGTTGCTATTTAAGCCAAAATCGCACGACATATATATATAGTGGCAGTCTCCTACCAAGGCATGGTGACACGAAAAAGAAACGCTCACCATCATTCACACTATAACTGTGTTGCCACAGAGGCGCACGGATGCGACAGTTCAGATAATCCCCCAAAAGCAAATATCCCCAGCCCTCCTTTAGAATATAGACACTACTTTCTACCTCAAGAGCTCAAGTCTGGCTAATCAGTTTCTCTGAATCCCTTCACAAAATGTTACACTGCTCAAACTCCAACAGCTCGTCAGGTCTCAAAAACCATTTGCCTCCACTTACTCCTATCTAACACGCTGGCACATGACTGCTGGATGTCCAAACCCCTTGCACACAACCTCAAATTTTATATTTTTCAGGTTCTGGCAGCGGTTAACTCTGTTTATTTTGATGGCACTGTGTTGGGTGACGGAGGCTCTCTCATGGAAGTTCCCGGCACCTGGAGTTTGGTAAGTTTCTTATTAGATGTTAAAAACTTTTTTTTTTGTCTCCTGAATGAAAAAAAAAAGATGAACTAAGGGAAGGGTACAACTCTCAACACATGTATAAATACAGGATTAAATATAAGCACTTGGTAATGGGTAATGGCAGTACCACGAAGCTACAATTGCTAGGCAGATAAAATCAAATTATCATTTACTAACTGTATGTATATGTGTGTGTGTGTGATCCAACAATAAAATTTGCACCAAGAACTCATTACAGTTGTGACCAGGTGTAGACTAGTGAATTGTTCATTGCTTTATAATTTGTTCATGATTGTAACCATGTATAAACGTAAGTAAGTAAATTTACTTACATGTTTCATTACCTTTGTAACTTGTGAGTTCATTACCTTTGTAGCTTGTTAGTTCATTACCTTTGTAACTTGCTCAGCTATCAAAACTTTGGGGTCCAGTCCCTGGACCCATTATGTACCTCTGTAATCTTTTGACTACCGCCCACAGGATGGGTATGGGGTGCATAATAAAGATGTCAAACTAACAAACTAACTAACAGCAAAAGTCATAAGTGACTATACATGCTCACGTTAGGTTTAAGAATATGGATAGGAAAAAAAATAGAGAGTTTAGCTACGATATTATTGGTATAAGCTTTATGTTCCGGTGATTTGATTTCAAACTAGTTGATTTATTTCTGCTAGGATATTAGATTCTTGTGTAGTTCACTTAGTTCATTCCCAGTTGTTTAGTTTAATAATGGATACGCCATAACTATTTTGGCTAACTTTCAGAGCTTATTTAGGAACATAAATTGCACTTACATCATGTACTACAAACACCTTGTTAATACCTGCTTGTTGATCTTAATCTACGTTCTATGACTGACACACACGTACCGGGAAGAGCTTTTAATAGTTTGCAAATATTTTACATTTTATATTTACAAATGATTAATTTTACAATAATATTTTTCTTCAGGTTCCCGACGGATGTTCTGAACTCACTTCAAGGATTCATCGTGTTTCTGATCTTCATAAACAGCAAAAAGAAACGTGAAATGGTGAAACAGACTTTAAATGGCGCCGTGAACAGCGTTTCTAGCGCAGCGAGGAAGTTATCCAAGAGTGAGGATCTTGGTGCCACCTGGCACGTAAATACATCCTCCTTAAGCTTTTCAATGACCGAGGAAGAACTAAGGACAAAAAAATCACTAACGGAATCTCAGGAAGAATTATCAAATTAATAACTTGTATATAGAAGAGGTCTCAGAGAGACTTGGTTGCTGAGGGTTTACGAAAATTACAAAGTTACTAATTTGTAATTAGAGAAAATATTATAGTGTGACTACAATGAAAATGACTATAATTAAGTTATATAATACTAATGCACATAATACATTATTCCTGCTCCAATCCTTGATACATGAGAAAGATGATAATCTCAAGGCCTCTCTTTCTGATATTAAGAGGATTATTAATATAATCAGGGGGAAGTGTTAAACCTGTAGGGGTTATAAAGTGTGGAATGGTAAGGGTGAGTATAGTCAGATTTGATCTGAGTAAGGGAAGGGTAGCTCAGATAGCTTTAATCACGAGCCCTTCACTGACATCAAGGCACCTTCCCTTAAAGGGACAACTCAACCAGCTGGCTCTTGTTTACCTATGACTAGATTTCACGTCTATTCAATGCTTCGACCTTTTCTTCTTTACTGTTCCTTTATTCATAGCCTTAATTTCAACTCATTTAGCGTAGATTTAGGCCACCTTTCTGAAACCCAACTTTCTATTCCTCAAACTACACTTCTGTTCCAGAGGTCGTGTGTGTATTGCAAAACCAGTCTATACACTGCATGTCTCAGCTACTTCGATTCTCATTATGATTGCACTTCCATTATATTACAGTTTTTTACTCTACTTCCAGTTCCAGTTTTCTACTGTTTACCCGATCTTCGAGGTAGCAACCTTATCTTGGCTTGCATTGCACCGACAATCCACCTGGTTATGTCCAGGCTTGGAGTAATTGTAATTGAAGCTGAATGTAATTAATTAAAAAAAGTAACAACTTTTAAAAAGTAATTGTAATTACATTTCACTGTTGTCAAGATTAATATGCTTAAACTAAAGCGTAAAACTGTGGCATTATGATGGGCTAATGACAAAATGAAAGTATACCCAATGGTACATAACTCTACATTCAGATGTAAATTTCGTTAGGGTCATGTCCAGTACTTGTGCTGCCAAGTCATTTTTGTGGAGGCTTTGTGACTGGGCAAAGTTTATTTTTGAAAACAGGAAGCCACTGGTGGTTATGAATTCACAAATGGATAAGCATTCATGGGTTTCATGAACTAGAAGTATTTCGGTCTCTGGGCGACCCGAAATAGGTATCCTCTTATTTCATAAGCCCAGCCTCCTCTACTTGAATTTATGCTAAAGAATAGTGGAGGGTGGTCACACAATTCCAGTGCACCAAAATATAAAAAGTATGTATGCATGTCACCAGGTTTATGCGTATAAATTTCTGTATGTATGTGCACTTATATGTATATAGGTGTAGAGAGAATAAAAACAAATGTCTTTAATGGAGATCGTAGCACTAAAGGAGGTTGTGACAGTTCTTAATATATTTGAAGAGGCAGTGGGGCAAGTGGAAGAAGAAAAATTAGTCACCGTCTCAAAAGATGGATCAGTAATGGTCTATAAAAATCTATGCAGCAGTTACTAGATTCTGACCTGTTCGCCTGTGAAGCTTTGGCTAAAGTCTTGCATGAAGCAGCAGTGAAACGAAGATTTAATCTATTTTTAGAGATGACTAGAATAACAGCAGCTCCTCTTTTGTCGATTGCTTCAAGTTTGATTGGCCTCCATTAGAAGAAAAAGGGACATGTGCCTCAAGAGATCACGGTCCTTGTTGCAAGGGACTCTGAGAATGAAAAAAAACAGTGTGAAGTAGTCCAAAAGGATGAATCTAAGCCTTTTCCAAATCCACCTATGAGGCCCTACTTTTTTTTCGTTCATGCCCCCTTCAGCTGGGGGTAAACAGAAATCATCCACTGAGGAATTGGAACAAGTTTTGAAAAAGTATGTACAGTACAAAAGGATTGTGCTCCATTAGATGTAGATGCTTTGCCCTACTGGAGGAAGTATCCTACTAAGATGCTTCTCTGAAGAAACGAGCAAGAGAAATGATAGGTTGCGCGGCCCCTTCAAAAGCATCAGAATATTTACAATAGTAGGATTTTTTTTTTTACTCCCAGTAGGGCGCAACTGGGACCTGTAACCTTCCTCGAACTTCTCTTAAGTGAAACCTACAAATTTATGAGTACCTTCCATGCTTGAGTCTTAATAAATTGTGATACGTGAAAATGGATGTAACTTAGGTAAGTTGTTGCGCACCATTAGAACCAAAGTTATTTTTCATTTGTAATTTTCTGCAACAATTCTTCTAATTCTGTTCAGCTTCTTGATGCAGTTTTACTGAAACTGTAATGAGTGAAAAGAAACATTATTTAACAGTAAAGTACATTATGTGACACGAAGCTTATTTAGTTATTCGTAATCTTGCTGAATATTTGGTTGATTTAGTGTAACAAATATTATGCATATGTTCTCCACCTGTTCGGCTCTGACTTAAAATGTAACTAATGGTATTCTTGTGCATTGTTCAAGTACTTACATTTAAATACAAAATATGAATTAAAAGGTTTGCATATTATTTCAAACATTTAACAATGATTTCAACATTAGTAAATTTGAAATAATTGTAGAAAATAATTTAATACAAAATTCCAAGTAGCTGTAATTGTAACTTGTTATTCTTCTGATTGTAACTGAAAATCTGGAAGAGTGATTGAAAATGTAATTGTAATTCTCTTTGAATTATGTAATTACTCGAAGCCTGGTTATGTTGGCTGGTGCCTTTGAACAGGAGTCATGAATAGAGCTTTCCTTGCTGTGTATACTGCTGTGAAATGTCTGAAAGTTGCCGGTATCTAGTCTCTGGGAATAGTTGCCTCCACCAACCCGAATGGTTGCCTTTAGGGCCGACCTCTTAGCTGAATGGGAATCTGGAGTTTCCCTTTTCAGTACACGGGCCAACTTTTCCATCGCGGGGCACTCCGGCTTTTGGTGCCCAGTGAAGACGAGGTGCCGTGCCAAGTCTGTCCACTCTCATTCTCTGCTTCTCAGGAAGGTGGCGTGCGTCCCTCGACTCCAGACTACCTTTCGTTTGATGATAGCCGAGATAGTTTCATTCTCCTGATTCCAAGTAACTAACCCCAGCACGGCCACGGACTTGGAACCCGGTACAGGAGTTTGCCTGCCCCCTGTGGTACCTCTGACCCCTGTATGATCTTGACTTTGGGACCGTCTTTACCCACAACGCCTATACACCAGAGGTACGAGGTTCTGACCAGAGCTTTGGTAAGATGGGTAAGGATGGAAACATGGGAAAGGGTTGGGAGCAGGGGAAGGTGGGGTTACAAAGGTAAGTGGCCTAACCACTTTGACGCGGTTTAATAAGTGTGTGTTTATGTAGTGTTACTCGTGAGTTCGTTAATTTCATGAAATAGGTATGCCTCCTGCCCATCAGCTGCACACAGTTATACAGCTGTATACCAGCATGCCACTGAGTTGGAAGGATGCATACTGTTAGCAATTCGTTTTTTTTTTTTTTTTTTTTTTTTGCGCAAGAGGTCGGGTGTAAGGGTGCTGCAACAGATGGTAGTTGCAGGGCATTTGATAGTGTTTGGTGGCTAACCTGGAGTTGGCTAAGCAGTTTCATTAACATTGTAGATTTGAAGCGAGGAGGAATTCACAAATCACATGAAAACTAATATCGCAAATTCTACAATAAAAATGGCAAATCAGGACTTAGACATCCCTGAACTAATTCAAAGCTTCCACCAAGAAACACCATCTTTGAAGGCAAACTGAACACACTTGTCGTCTCAGAGATCAATATCCTTAAATACACCAACACATTATGCTTGAAGGTTCTCAGAAGTTGCATCAAGTTATAACTATCAGCGTTGAAGGGTTAAGACAAAACGGATGAGGCACTCAGAAATTATCGCAGAAAAAGCAGTATTTCAATTTTACCAATTTCTTCAATAAAAGGGGCAAATTGGTATCTACACAGGTCGGTATCAATCCAAACTGTTGATTGGGAAACATCGACCAGCGTTTAAGGTTTTGATAAGTAAATATTTTTTATTTAAGCCCCCCCCCCCACAGGCGCTGCATAATCCTACGGGTTTAGCGCTCCCCCCTTGATTATAATAATAATAATAATAATTTGGTTTCATAACATACCATTTTTTTAATTGTGTTTTGGAACACCGATGTTATGGACACAAACGTACATCATGTAGATTAAACCTAGGATAACCCAATATAGTCAAATACTGACTTACTTCCGATCAGAAGACATTCTCCAGTTATTTCATAGAAATGAATTTAATTAATAAAACTGGAAAATAACTTACAAACTTAAAATCGAGGTAAAAATTTGTTTGAGGGGAACACATCGACACTTTAAAGTTTGAAGGTGACCAGAAGATGCATTCTCCAGTTACTCCACAGAATCCGACAAAATTTAACCCTACACAGGAAAGATAAAAAAAAAACTGCAAGAGGTTTACAAGTTAATACCTGAATTATTACCTGCAAGTAATTTGGGTGAGGTAAGTGGGACTTAGTCTAGTCACAGTAGGTCGCCGAACTGTCACTCCCTCGATGCCCACTAACTACCACTCTCACAAAAAAAGCTTGACCTGACATTAAATTAATAATTACAATATTAAACATTAATATCAGTAATGGTAAATTATAATGTGGACTTTATGATTTTAGAATCTTACTGTTAGAAATGGTTAATGGGAATATTTTTATAGAGACTAGGAAAGGTTTTCTCCTAACCATATTAAAAAAAAAAAATTTTATACACTAACTTACCACTTGTCACAGGAAGACACTTAATGCTGATGGAACACACCCTAACATTACCCTAACAGCTAGAATTTATGATGGCCAATGCAAAAACTACTGTACATTATAGGTAAGCATCACTTAGCTAAGGTGTGTTGCTGGAAAAGATTGGAGTCTTCTATTTTTCATCCTTGTTACCGAATTGTAAGGGTTTTCCACACCATTTATCCCAATTCTTCTGCAGGAATGTGTCAGCAATTTCTAAATTACGGATTGAGGCCGATATACACCAATTGACCTTCAAGGATGCCCGATTACATTGCACAATTCATACCAGTTTTCACACATTTCACACATTAAATTCATTATGGCGTCCTCTTGTCCGCGTCACTCTGCGGCTGTTCTACCCCCCCCCCCCCATTCAAAATTTCTCGAAAGGGTCAAATCAGCATCACATTTTATTACACAATTATTGTATTATTCACATTTACACATGCTGAATTTAGGAAAATCCCGAATTGTCCACAAGATGCATCAGCTATTAAAACTTAATCCCATCCAGAAATGTTTTATTTTCAGAGAGAAGCGGTAAACCTGTTCCCTTTCTAGCGCCTAGGGAGTGAGAGATATTCAGGTTCGATCCAAGGAAGGGGAGTACAGGTCCAGTTCTTTGGATAACGAGCCCCTTACCAGCATGAAGGCATTCATTGCTCCCCTGACCTTCTTCCAAGACACTCTTAATAAATATCTTGAGCGGCCACTACTATCTCATTATATTTTGTAATCCATTACTTAAGAGATGCTCCATTATGCGGTAAGTTTTCATTTAGTTATATATTATATACATAACACAAGAGGCTTGTAGAGGCAATGGGATTTTGTGACATGACGTGCTGTTGGAGTGTAAGATAACTCATGAAGGGATTCAGGGGAAACAGGTTAGCCAGACTTGAGTCGTGGAGGTGGGAAGTACAGTTCCTGTACTCTGAGGGAGCGGTGGGGATGTTGCAGTTCAGAGGGATATATGAACTGTGATGTCAACACGCTTCTGACAAGACAGTAATTGAATGAGCGACGGTGAATGCCTTTCCTCTTTTATGGGTCGCCGTACCTCGGTGGGAGACGGCCGGGTTAAAATAAATTACAGTAATCCTGATGTCACGATTATTATGGGTTCACATGTATATAGGATATTATATAGTTAACCGAGGATAACCCAATAAAGTCAATGCAATGATTTCTTACAATATTCAAAGGGAAGCGCTAAACTGTAAGGGATCATTTGGTGCCTGAAAATTAGATTTCGCCCAAGGAGGAGACGGGTAATTCCAACTCCTCGGATCAAGAGCCTTTCACAAGCATTATGGCACCTTCGAGAGGGTTATCAATCTTATAAATAAAAATATTCCATGCTAAGTTTACAATCACAAGTTGGCAGATATTATAATCTTACTAAAATCATGGGGAAAGCATTAAACCCACAGGGGTCATCCAGTGTATAGCCTTCCTAGATAATAAAATGTTAGGTGAACAGTTATCTCTCTCAAGTTGAAGAATATATTAGGTAAAAGTAGCCGCACACTGCGGATGTACAAATTTGAAAAAAATATACAAAATTACTTATTTTAGACTTCATTGGATCTATTTCCACTATTATTTGACTAAGTTATCATGCATTAAATATGCATATATTACCATCACTATTATTATCAAAGAAAGCGCTAAACCGACAAGGGTCATACTGCGCTGCGGGGTAGAAAATAGTGCTGGGGCTATAAACAGCTAGGTGGAGAGGGGATCAGAGGTGAGGGGAGAAAAGGAGTGGAAGGGACGCTAAGGTCTGTGTCAAAGTTCGTATAGTAAAGCAGTTGACAAAAAATCAAAAAGTGATCGTAAGTCAAAGGTAGGACCGTCTGCAAGAAGAGAAGATAAGAGTAGTAGGGCGGTGGCGGCGTTGGAGGTAAATCCTGCGAGCTCGCTGTTAAACCGGGCAATCTACAAGAAAGTGAAGAACCGAAAGAGGGACCCGACAAACCTCACAGAGAGGAAAAGGGTGTCGTTCCATGAGATACCCATGGGTAAGGCGAGTATAGCCAATGCGGAGACGGGAGAGTGCAGTCTCCCGAGTACAGCAACGGTGGTAAGATGACTGGAAAACAATCTCTTAACGGAATACCTCTATAGGAAGCCGGAATCTCATGCACCGCTGACCGTGCAGCAGCATCCGCTTGTTCATTCCCCTGCACATCAATGTGTCCAGGGACCCAACAGAAAACGACGTCTTTGTTTTTGCTAGTCTCTCGGAGCAACCATAGTTGAATACGAAGGAATAATGGATGAGGGGAATCAAATTGTTTAATGGCTTGTAAAGCACTGAGGGAATCTGAAATGATCACAAACGTCGAAGGAGACATATATGTAATACGAAGAAGTGCTATGAGGATGGCATACAACTCGGCAGTAAAAATACTAGCCGAGTCTAACAAATGACCTCGGACATCATCATCAGGGAATACCGCCGCAAACCCAACACCATCAGAAGATTTAGAACCATCTGTATAAACAGCAACGGCATGAGCATGCGACCGTAAGTGATCAAGAAAAAGAGAGCGAGAAGCATTCATAGGTAGGAGAGCTTTGGCGCACGGCAGTAGGGGAGAACAGACAAGAACCTTCAGAACCTCCCAAGAAGGAAGGGAAAAGGCAGACGCTAAATGAACATAGAAGGGAGGTAACTGGAGAGAGGACCGGAGTGAAGACAAAGATAAAACGATCAGAGTAAGCAGGGGCGTCGAACAAATAATGGGCTTTTACTAGTGTCTGAGACTAACCTATACGTAGACGGAACACGAAGGTCATGAGCGCGGACAAAGTAACGAAGGCAATGTGCATCACGACGATCAGTTAAGGAAGGAACATTTTCCTCAGCATAGAGGCTTTCAATAGGGAATTAACGAAAGGCACCAAGGCATAAACGTAGACCCTGATGATGAAGGGGATCTAATTAGAAAGAGTTGTCAAAGCTGCAGAATAGACGTGGTTGCCATAATCCAGCTTGGACAAGACGAGGGTGGAATGCAAACGTAGGAGAGTTCGGCGATCTGCTCCCCATGAACGATGCGCAAGAATTTTAAGGAGATTCAGCCGACCATGGCAAGCTGCCTTCAAAGAGGAAATGTGAGGTTTCCATGTCAACCAGCGATCGAAGAGAGGGCCAAGAAACTTGACCGTATCACATTCTAGAATACGTGAGCCATGTAAATATAATGGAATATCTGGGATAAGAGGACGTCTAGTGAAGGTAATGAATAGGGTTTTCGTACTAGAAAATTTAAAGCCATGAGAAGTGGCCCAATGGGAAACTGTCAATCGCATCCTGAAGGAAGGCTGCTACCAGGCGACAGTCAGCGCCTGCATAAGCTATAGAGAAGTCATCCACATAAAGTGACGACCAAATATGAGATGGAAGAACGGAAGGTAGGTCATTTATAGCTAAGAGAAAAAGGGTAGTGCTAAGGATACAACCTTGTGGGACTCCCTCGGCTTGAACAAAGTGAGGAAAGCGAGGCGCCAACACGGACAAGAAAATGTCTGTCAGATAAGAAAGCAGCAAGGAAGGTTGGTAGATTACCGCGGAGACCTAAGGAGTAGGCTTGGGCTAAAATGTTATACCTCCAAGTGGTGTCATATGCCTTTTCAAGATAAAAAAAAAAGACTGCTAGAAAGGAGTGTTTGTTAGCAAAGGCATTTCGCACATACGTATCTAACTAGAGCAAGGGGTCCAAAGTAGAGCGGCCCTTGCGAAAGCCATATAGGTGAGGAGAGACGATTGTGAGTTTCCAAATACCACATCAAACGTCTATTCACCAATCGTTCCATCACCTTACAGACTACACTGGTCAGAGCAATGGGACGATAGTGAGAGGTATCAAGCCCCGAAATGAAATCATGAACTTTTCACTTTACATTGGTTTGCGAAATGGTACGACAATGGCAGATTCCCATTGTTGAGGGAGAACCCCTCACGTTCAAATAAGATTGAAAAGACGCAAAGGGGCTATAAGGGCTGTAGAATGTAGATGTAGCATACTGATATGAATATCATCAGGCCCAGCTGCCGATGACTGGTAAGCGAAAAGCGTGGACTCTAGTTCTAGTAGAATGAAAGGTACATTATATGGCTCCATTCCATTAGTAGAGAAATCCAAGGGCAATTGCTCCTTGGTAGACTTAGACGCAAGAAATGAAGGACAGAGGTGAAGCCTTGGGAGACATGGACAAGATAGTTCCCGATTTCCGTGGCAACCTCTAGAGGTTCCGTAACACTAACACCAGCAACCCGCAAAACAGGAGCTGGGTCCGGAGAGTACTTGCCACACAACTTCCGTACCTTCTTCCAAACCGCACACATAGGGGACGTTCAGATAATGGTAGACACAGTCTTGCCAACAAGTGCGTTTAGCGTCGCGTATGACGCAGCGAGCGACAGCCCTTGCCCGCTTAAAATCCAAGAGACGATCCGAGGTCCGATTATACCGATAACGACCTCATGCAGCGCATTTCAAATGCACCGCACGGGCACACGCAGGAGACCACCAAGGCATGCATGTCTGAGAATGTCTGCCTGTGGTCGAAAACTGGTGCACAAGCTCATCAACAGAGGACGAAGGGTCCTCACAAAGAGCGGTAAGATGAAAGTATAAATCCCAATTCGCTCTTCCAAATTGCCAACGAGGGCTACGAGGCGGTCGGGAATACTTGGCAGAAAAAAGAAGAATAGGAAAGTGATCACTGTCGTGTAAATCCGGGAAACAGACGAAGTGTAATTAAGTGTGATTGACGAGGAGCAGATAGAAAGATCAATGCAAGAGACTAAGTGCGAGAGTCAAAATGGGTGGGAGTACCCGTATTTAAAAGATGTAGAGGATGAGAAGTGAGAAGTCTCTCTAACTGATCACCACGAGAGTCACAGTGAGACCCTCCCTAAAGATGGTGAGCGTTAAAATCACCTAACAAGATGGGCGGCGGTAGAGAAGAGATCAAGAATGCAATATCCGAGAAACAGCATGCACGGGAAGGGGAGAGATATAGAGTGCAAACTGTATACCATCTATGCAAATAAATACGGGCTGCAGTATGATGCAGCAGAGAACGAGCAAAGACCTGTTGATACGGTATACCAACGCGCACAAGAAGCGCACTCTCATTAAATGAATCATCAGGAAAGGAATAAGCAGAATGCAACAGCACATAGTCCGAAACGGGACGAATAACAGCTGAACGAATTTTGGGCTCTTGTAACCCGACACATACTGGGAAAAATTGGGAGAGCAACACCTGAAGCTCTCCCCGATTACCCCTGAGGCCACGAATATTCCATTGTAAATAAGTCATTATTTACAAAGACAGGTATGCTAACAATAAGAAGCGATAAAATCTATGGGCTCTTAGGGTTAGTGAAGTCAATGTGTGGAGGCAACGGTAAGCGTGTAAACAAGGAGGAATCGGAATGCTGTGAAGGAAAAGATTGCTGCAAGGGTGTTGAAAAATAAGAAGGGGTAAGAGGCGCGTCGGTGTCCATCGAGGGTTTCGTCTCCGCAGTATAGTTGGAGATAGCGTCAAGTGTCTCAGCGGATAAGGAAGATGCCGATACCATGATTTCAGAGACAGGTGAGGTAGAGCAAGTAGAGATCGGGGAGACCATGGAGGGAACCAAAGAGGTCTGAGAGGGGAGGGGAGTATGAACCTGGAGATGCGCTGGCGACGGCAGAAGAGTCCTGCGGTGGAACAGGAAAGGAAGGAGGTTAGAAGGTCAGTTATCTTCCATCCTCCTTCCTTTCCTGTTCCACTGCAGGACTCTTCTGGCCCCGCAGAAGACTGGGGGGGGGGAATAAGCGAAGGGGGGACTACTCGAGGGGGTGGTGAACCTCCACCTCCGTGTGAGAGTTAGAAAGGGGGTGAGAACGAGGCACTGAGGCCGATAAGGAAAACTGTTTGGGAATTGTAAGTACTGGAGGAATGCGAAGAGCCTTGAGCTTATGAGACAGGTGATAGGCGCGAAGAAGATGCAGGCGTGCGAGGTGGAGAAACTAGCGGGCGAGAAGTACAGGTAGAAGTAGGTAAGGAGGTGGGGGTTTCAGAGGGTAGAACTACGAAAGAATTGGAGACGGGGGTGACCCCGGAAGACACAACACCGGAAGAGTTGGTAGACGGGGGGACCGCTAAGGTTGGAGGTCCCCTATCTACTCGCGAATAAGGGATACGAGGAAGATTCTCCTGAAGGCTGAGCCGAGAGAGAGACATAGCATAAGGCCTTCGCTCTCCCTAAAACAACGGATTTATTACCATCAATAATTACCAAAATTTACTCCTAAAATTATCATTACTGGAACCACCAGGCTTAGGCTTGGCTACAAGTACTTCTGGCAGTTTGGGAGATACACAGATGATGATCAAACTAAATGCAAATTATGTGATCAGGCATATGGTCACTGTCTTGAACACTATGTGCTGAATTGTCCACTTATTGAGGAATATAGAGATAGACAGTATAATAACCTATGTGACATGTCAAGATATCTTATTAGTGAAGGTAGGATACCACTTATTCTAAGCAAATTTCCTAAATTTGCTTTTAACAGATAAGTAAACTGTAGATATAAATCCAAATTAATTTCCATGAACGTGCCTATCTGTGCTCATGATAATGCGAGCACAGATGGGCATGTTTGTGGAGCAACTTGCAATGTGAACAGACTGACTGATGTTGTAGTGGCCAGGCTTAGGCTTGGCTACAGGTACTTCTGACAGTTTGGGAGACACAGATGATGATCAAACTAAATGCAAATTATGTGATCAGGCATATGGTCACTGTCTTGAACACTATGTGCTTAATTGTGCACTTATTGAGGAATATAGAGATAGACAATATAATAACCTATGTGACATGTCAAGATATCTTATTCATGAAATAAGATACCTGCTTGTAACAGATAATTGAAATGTAGATATAAACCCAAATGTACAATTGTTAACCCCTTTGGGGCCTAGTGCCTAGGCCTTTTGTGTATCCATATGCTCTTGCGCTACCGTCCACAGGATGGATATGGGGTGCACAATAAACTAGCCACTTCGGTGGCAAAATCTAAAATCTGTATAAATTTCTATGCTGTTTTCAGAAATCATATACATATACTTAACAGAAATGCAATGTTTTATCATATAAATAAAACAAATAATAATATATTACAAGGATCCCAATGGAAATAAGTCACTGACTTTTTCAGGTTATGCTTGGTAATTTATACACATATTACTATGTGGTAATTGTATTTATATGTACCTGTACCTAAATAAACTTATTTGTATTATATATCTCATATTGTATTATATATCTTATACTGTGTAAATTTATTTAGGCACAGGTACACAAATACAATTATCATAGTGTAAATTAACTAGGATAACCCCAGAAAAAAAGTCAAAGTGACTTATTTTTATTGCCCGAAATGCACCACATGCTAGTGGCTTCCTTTTGTACTTAACAATATTTTATTACAAGTAAACTACATTTTGTATACTGTAGAAAAGAAATAAAATTGTATTTTAGTGTGTGGTGGCAGACGCTGACAATAACAACAACAACAACGTTCAAAATGTTGTGATGGCAGCAGAAGCAGCAGCTCGATATATTATCAGCT
This sequence comes from Cherax destructor, assembly GCA_009830355.1. Classification (NCBI taxonomy): domain Eukaryota; kingdom Metazoa; phylum Arthropoda; class Malacostraca; order Decapoda; family Parastacidae; genus Cherax; species Cherax destructor. The sequence continues at coordinate 28,154 of WNWK01005277.1, read as the reverse complement.
CTGACTTGTGTCTGCCCTCAAGATACGTTATATTGTCAGCTCTGACCTGTGTCTGCCCTCAAGACACGTTATATTGTCAGCTCTGACCTGTGTCTGCCCTCAAGACACGTCATATTGTCAGCTCTGACTTGTGTCTGCCCTCAAGACATATTGTCAGCTCTGACCTGTGTCTGCCCTCAAGATACGTCATATTGTCAGCTCTGACCTGTGTCTGCCCTCAAGATACGTCATTTTGTCAGCTCTGACCTGTGTCTGCCCTCAAGATACCTCATATTGTCAGCTCTGACCTGTGTCTGCCCTCAAGATACCTCATATTGTCAGCTCTGACCTGTGTCTGCCCTCAAGATACCTCATATTGTCAGCTCTGACTTGTGTCTGCCCTCAAGACACGTCATATTGTCAGCTCTGACCTGTGTCTGCCCTCAAGATACCTCATATTGTCAGCTCTGACCTGTGTCTGCCCTCAAGATATCTCATATTGTCAGCTCTGACTTGTGTCTGCCCTCAAGACACGTCATATTGTCAGCTCTGACCTGTGTCTGCCCTCAAGATACCTCATATTGTCAGCTCTGACCTGTGTCTGCCCTCAAGACAATTATCAATGTTAGTGTCTCCACCTAGATGCTCACTTCAAGATGTCAGTCAAACACATCGATTTTTTAAAGGTATACTTCAACAGGTGGATGATGGATGGATGAGTGAAGGTTTGGTGGATGAATGAGCGAGTGAAGGATGGTGGATGAATGAGCGAGTGAAGGATGGTGGATGAATGAGCGAGTGAAGGATGGTGGATGAATGAGCGAGTGAAGGATGGTGGATGAATGAGCGAGTGAAGGATGGTGGATGAATGAGTGAGTGAAGGATGGTGGATGAATGAGTGAGTGAAGGATGGTGGATGAATGAGTGAGTGAAGGATGGTGGATGAATGAGTGAAGGATGGTGGATGAATGAGTGAGTGAAGGATGGTGGATGAATGAGTGAGTGAAGGATGGTGGATGAATGAGTGAGTGAAGGATGGTGGATGAATGAGTGAGTGAAGGATGGTGGATGAATGAGTGAGTGAAGGATGGTGGATGAATGAGTGAGTGAAGGATGGTGGATGAATGAGTGAGTGAAGGATGGTGGATGAATGAGTGAGTGAAGGATGGTGGATGAATGAGTGAGTGAAGGATGGTGGATGAATGAGTGAGTGAAGGATGGTGGATGAATGAGTGAGTGAAGGATGGTGGATGAATGAGTGAGTGAAGGATGGTGGATGAATGAGTGAGTGAAGGATGGTGGATGAATGAGTGAGTGAAGGATGGTGGATGAATGAGTGAGTGAAGGATGGTGGATGAATGAGTGAGTGAAGGATGGTGGATGAATGAGTGAGTGAAGGATGGTGGATGAATGAGTGAGTGAAGGATGGTGGAAGGATGGTGGATGAATGAGTGAGTGAAGGATGGTGGATGGATGGAATAAAATAAGACTCCAGTGGAAATAAGTCACTGACTTTTTTGTTATCCTAGGTAATCTACACACGTGTTACTAAGTTAGACAATTGTAATCATCCATAAAATGCGTAAAATTGTATCCAAGATACGATTTTGTTCAGGTTTTTAACCCTGGAGGGTCAGCCACCCAGGATAACCCAAGAAAGAGTGCATCATCAAGGGACTGTTACTTCCATTGTAGTCCTCAATATTGTCCCCCAGGATGCGACCCACACCAGTCTACTAACACCCAGGTACCTACTCGCTTGCTAGGTGAACAGGGACAACAGGTGTAAGGAAACATGCCCAATGTTTCCACCCTTGCTGGGAATCAAACCACTGGCACTCAGGTTTTGAAGTTAATTTTACGTAACTTTCTATACAAATGTATCGTAAAAGTTTAAAATTATACATGAGGCTTAAATAAAAACTTCCACCATAGTGTGCTTAACAAACAGATGTTGAACTGGAAATAAATCTGCTTGTGTTTATAATGTAAATTTTTACATGATATACCATGTAAAACCATTGTAATACTCAAAATTATGTTTAAGGTATAAATAAAAATTTATACAGTGGTCCCTCGACTAGCGGTCATAATCTGTTCCAGGAGCTAGGCCTTAACACAAATTGCTCGTAATTCGAAACCTTATTTCCCATAAGAAATAATGTAAATACAATTAATCCGTTCCACCCAAAAATATTCACAAAAAATACATTTTAATTATAGCTCTACATACACGAAACAACATTATTAACACATATGTAATTATAAATACGTACATAATAAATAATAAATACTATAACAGAATAATAAATAACATTTACTTACCTTTATTGAAGAGAGTTGCAGGCATCTGGAAGATAGGGAGGACAGGGGGAGGGTGTTAGTGTTTGGAAGGGAAATCCCCCTCCATAAAGACTTCAGGTAACAAGTCCTTATCTGGGATTACTTCCCTTTTTCTTTTAATGCCACTAGGACCAGCTTGAGAGTCACTGGATCCCTGCCTCGAAAAATAACTGTCCAGAGTCCTCTGTTTCTGGCGACTCTTCAACATTTTTCTGAAGTGGGGCAAGATTCTGTCACTGAACATGTTGCAGATGTGGTTTGCTTCAGCTTGCTCAGGGTGGTGTTTTTCAACAAATGTCTGCACCTTAGTCCACATAGAACAAATTTCCTTAATCTCTGAAGAAGTTACTACCTCACCCTGTCCAGCCTCCTCCTCTGAATCAATTTACTTAAATGTCGTCTGTTGCTGTTCCTGATGAAGCTCTCTCGGCTCTTCAGTGGTTAGGTCTACCCTGTGCTCCTCCACCAACTCTTCCACATCCTCACCACTCACCTCCAACCCCAGGGACTTGCCCAATTCCACAATAGAGTCCACAATAGAGTCCACAACAGGCACAGGGTCGTCAGGGTCAGCCTCAAATCCTTCAAAATCCCTCTTTTCAACACAATCCAGCCACAGTGGTCTCCAAGCAGAGTTCAAAGTCCTGGAAGTCACTCCCTCCCAAGCCTTACCTATAAGGCCTATGCAATTGATGATATTGAAGTGATCTTTCCAGAACTCTCTTAGGGTCAATGCAGAGACTGAGGTCACACCAAAGCACCTTTGAAACATTGCTTTGGTGTACAGTTTCTTGAAGTTTGCAATGACCTGCTGGTCCATGGGCTGGATGAGAGGAGTGGTGTTAGGAGGCAAGAACTTCACTGTGATGAAACTGAACTCATCAGACAAATAGTCTTCCAAGTTGTGAGGATGAGCTGGAGCATTGTCCAGTAGCAGGAGGCACTTGAGTGGCAATTTCTTTTCCAGGAGGTATTTCTTCACACTAGGGCCAAACACTCCAGTCAACCATTCCACGAAAAAGTCCTTAGTGATCCATGCATTAGTGTAACTGTAACTGCAATGCAATTAATTGTTTTAAATTGTTATCTCACTCAATTAGTTGCATTGCTACAATTAATTGATATGTTCAACTTATATTCAAACTTTATAACTTAGATACACAATTATACTTATTTTATAAATTATCAGCCATAATTTTTTACCATGTAGTCTACAAATAAATAGTTAAGAATGCCCGCAATGCACAGCATATTAGGGGCTTTTGGGATGTACATCTCATTAATACCTATGTATCATGTCTACCCAACTATGTATCATTGTACCATGTCTAAGTATTATTATTATTATTATTATCAATACACAAATTATTCTTGTTAACATTTTGTTTCTTGAAGGCTCTGGGATTTTCTGCGTGATACACCAGTAAAGGCTTCACTTTAAAATCACCACTGGCATTGGCACAAAGCATAAGAGTTAGCCTGTCTTTCATAGGCTTGTGTCCTGGCAGTGCCTTTTCCTCCAGAGTAATGAAGGTCCTGTTGGGCATTTTCTTCCAAAACAGGCCTGTTTCATCACAATTAAACACTTGTTGGGGTTCGAATTTTTCAGTGTCTACGAACCCCTGGAATTCCTGCACAAACTTTTCAGCTGCACGTTTGTCTGAGCTGGCTGCCTCACCATGTCTCAACACTGTGTATGCCACTACGTTTCTTAAACCTCTCAAACCAGCCTTTGCTGGCTTTAAAATCACTCGCCTCACCACTGGTTCCAGGCATTGTCTTGACAAGATCTGCGTGCAACTTCCTTGCCTTTTCACAAATTATCGCCGTGGAAATACTATCACTCGCTATCTGTTTTTCATTGATCCACACCCTCAACAACTTCTCAACCTCATCCACTGTTTTCGATCTATTTTTCGTTAACATAACCCCTTTTGCAACATTAGCTTCCTTGATTTCATTTCTCTTTGCCAGGATAGTGGTGAGAGTAGATGTGTTTTTCTTGTACATCCTGGCAAGCTCACTCACATGCATACCACTCATATTTTTCAACTATCTCCTCCTTTAGTTCGATGGTGTTACTTACTCTCTTTACCACAGGGGTGCCACTAGGAAGCTTCTTTGGACCCATGGTGACTTATTTCACAGTGACAATCACTGAACCACCAATAAACACAACAAAAGTATTGTGAATGTTTGAAAGAGCGCGCTGGGTAATGTTCTCTCAATGGTAAACAATGCTAGACTGGCGTCCTGTGCGCAAGCGCGGACAGGTCTGGTACGGACCGCTACACGAGGGAATGGCCTCTACACGAGGGAAAAAAGCGCTCGTTACACGAATTCACCGCTATACGGAATCACCACTAGTCGAGGGACCACTGTACAGTGGACCCCCGCCTAACGAGCAAAATTCATTCCAGAAGCCTGCTCAAGTGCCATTACCGAACGAATTTACTTCCTTAAGAAATAATGTCACGTAGGTTAATCTATTTCAGACCCCCAAAAATACACTTCCACAAGCACTTACAATATTATACTTACATAATTGTACGATTTCCGGGGTGCTCGATAGGCGGGGTCCACTGTATATGGTTGGCCCATAGTCACTGACTATTTTTTTGGGGGTTATCCTAGGTAATTTACACATGTTACTATGCATGAAATTGTACTTGTGTGTATCTGTACCTAAATAAACAGATATTAATGGGACCTAATATGTTCAGTATAATACATACAGTCATCCCTCGGTTTTCGCTTGTCCCAGTTATCGCCGATTTTGGTTTTCACCGACTTTTTTCAGGGAAAATTTGGCTCGGTTTTCGCCGATCGTATGGGACCTGTCCACTAGTGCCGCGCACATACAAAGGCCGTAGGCCCGCCACCCACGCACATTGTCACGCAGTCTAGCATTGTTTACGCTTGAGTGAACATCACCCCAGGAGTTTATACAAAACATTTATTAACAATTCATTGTTTTTGGGCCTTGATTATTGTGTGTGACTACTAAATAAGCTACCATGGGCCCAAAGAAAGCTCCTAAAGCCACTTCTTTGGTAAAGAAAGTGAGAAACACTAGAAATGAAGAAATAGAAAAATATGATAGTGAAAGTGAGAAACACGATGGAGTTTAAGAGTGTAGCATGCATGCAGGGAGTGTAGCATGCATGCATGCATGGAGTGTAGCAGGCATGCAGGGAGTGTAGCAGGCATGCAGGGAGTGTAGCAGGCATGCAGGGAGTGTAGCAGGCATGCAGGGAGTGTAGCAGGCATGCAGGGAGTGTAGCAGGCATGCAGGGAGTGTAGCAGGCATGCAGGGAGTGTAGCATGCATGCAGGGAGTGTAGCAGGTATGCAGGGAGTGTAGCATGTATGCAGGGAGTGTAACAGGTATGCAGGGAGTGTAACAGGTATGCAGGGAGTGTAGCAGGTATGCAGGGAGTGTAGCATGTATGTAGGGAGTGTAGCATGTATGTAGGGAGTGTAGCATGTATGTAGGGAGTGTAGCATGTATGTAGGGAGTGTAGCTGGCAGGGAGGGAGTGTAGCAGGCAGGGAGGGAGTGTAGCAGGCAGGGAGGGAGTGTAGCATGCATGCATGCATGCATGGAGTGTAGCAGGCATGCAGGGAGTGTAGCAGGCATGCAGGGAGTGTAGCAGGCATGCAGGGAGTGTAGCAGGCATGCAGGGAGTGTAGCAGGCATGCAGGGAGTGTAGCAGGCATGCAGGGAGTGTAGCAGGCATGCAGGGAGTGTAGCAGGCATGCAGGGAGTGTAGCATGCATGCAGGGAGTGTAGCAGGTATGCAGGGAGTGTAGCATGTATGCAGGGAGTGTAACAGGTATGCAGGGAGTGTAGCAGGTATGCAGGGAGTGTAGCATGTATGTAGGGAGTGTAGCATGTATGTAGGGAGTGTAGCATGTATGTAGGGAGTGTAGCATGTATGTAGGGAGTGTAGCTGGCAGGGAGGGAGTGTAGCAGGCAGGGAGGGAGTGTAGCAGGCAGGGAGGGAGTGTAGCAGGTAGGGAGGGAGTGTAGCAGGCATGCAGGGAAGTGACCCTGGATAAGGACTTGGTACCTAGAGTCCTTATGGAGGGGGATTCCCCTTCCAAAAATTAGGGTCTCTTCCCTCTCCCATCTTCCCTCTCTCCCATCCAGCAACATCAGTCTTCAATAAAGGTAAGTGCCACATTCAGTTCATTCATTTGTGCATGTAAATCTATCTTTAAGGCCCCCCAAAAAAAATTTTTCCAAACTTCTGGGTTTCTGAAACGGATTAATTGAATTTCCATTATTTCTTATGGGGAAAATAGTTTTGGTTTTCGCCGATTTTGGTTTTAGCCGATCCATCTGGAACGGATTAAAACCGAAAACCGAGGGATGACTGTACTTGTATAGTATTTCCTTCCACTCATAACTGAAGGACCCAGGTTCAAACCTCATGCAAGTGGAGTGTGGAATGAATATTTGGAGTGGACCTGTATGTAAGATTAGTTAGCTACAATGATAATTTTTGGATGATTTAAATTGTCTTTCATAGTAATACAGTGGACCCCCGGTTAACGGCCTGCTCCAAACACTAACAATTATGTAAGTGTATTTTTGTAAGTGCTTTTGTAAGTGTATGTTTGGGGGTCCAAAAGGACTAATCTAATTTACATTATTCCTTATGTTAATAAATTCGTTCGGTAACGGCACTTGAACAGCATTCTGGAACGAATTATGGCCGTTAACCGAGGGTCCACTGTATATGTAAATTTTCCAGAATATTGTACTCAAGAATAGAAACAAACATCTGGCTAATACACTTCTACAACTCAATCTTCAAATCAGCATTCCCAGGTAGCAGAGCACTGCAGTAAGCCTACTGTCCCTTCCGTACTTGAATGCACTGGCCACCTCTACCTTCACGTGACACACTATTTCCTATGTGCCATAGGATCACTGTGTGACTGTCACAGCTTTTCCTGTACCAGCACTCCATCTGAATGTTCCACCATCAACTGTGTTTGCTATGAAATTTCCATCAAGGAATGTAACCCTCAGGAAGCAACATAATCAAAAGAACTATGAAATCATGAACTTTTCACTTTACATTAGCATTCTGCAAACAAAATTTGAAGATGAATATAACCATTGTAAATGAAAAGGAACACAGACCAGCCACTTATACAGAAATACAGTATGTCTTCAATCAAATTGTGCACCTTTTTACACTTACCTTTTCCAGAGGTAGATTAGTAACCCAAAATGTGCTTGATATTCTTGAGACCTTCACAAGATATGCCTGGTCTCAGGTCAGGCAGAAAGGGTAGAAGAGCCCTTGAAACCAGTGACAGTTACACAGGTATTATCCTCATTTTATTTCAAGTCTCGGAAGATTTTTCATGTAGAATATGCTAAAGATTTTGTGTGTGTAAGCTTATGTTGATTTCCTATATGTACTTGAATATGTATTCACATCCATAATGCATAATTTCAGATTAAATCATCGAAACTTTTGGTGGTGGAAGTAAGACCAGTAAGATGCATGATTGATACTGCCTCAGGGCCTATTCGAACAGCTAAATGGATGAATTACTACCATTGGAAGGTAATGAATATGAATGCAAGTACAGTATTATGGTTTTAAAATTATAGTTTCATATTATAAACCTTATTTTACCTGATATCTATTACTGTATAGTGGAACATTACTAATCTGGCTTAACTGGGGCATGAAGCAATTTGAATCTAGTATAGAACAATGCTAAAATAATTAGATTTGATGACATTTTTTTAGTTGTAAATGACTAGTAGTTGTCCTGTTACAATTACAGTAAACCCTCTTGTTGTGCATACTTGGTTCCTTCCATTTATTGTAAATTTGTTGTACAGTGAATTTAAATACTTGCATACATTTTGTTGGGCAGCAGCACTTCTAGAAAATGCATTATCACAGTATGATATATGCAAGAATAGTTGCTGATCAAATCCTAGTTGATGCTTCATGGCAAGAATCACAACATTTATGTGGCTTAATACTATACTGTTTTCTGACCCCACATATTGTTAAGGGTATTATGCACATATACACCAGGTGTAATACTGTGATTACAAGTGAAACACTAACAAACACTAGACAAAGATTGACATATGTTCTAATTTCCTTTCAAGAATCACCCCTTATGAATTATTAAATGATTCAGTTTTTTTTTTTTGTTAGCTACACTTGATTGTAACCCATAAATATTTATGAAATTTCTGGATGGCTGTAGATCTTTCTTATATGTCCGTACCTCTCCTTCTTAATACGTATATCTAAAAATGCTCAAGGATGTGTATTTTTTTTTATAATTGCTGCAGTCCTCCAGCATCTTAGTGTTACTGGAAATTTGTCAAATTAGTAGACTGTGGTATGCTTGCATCATATGTATCCTAAGGTTGGTCTTTGCTAGAGGCATATCTAAATACTAACAAGTCAGAAATAACATACTGAACTTTGCTAATTTCTTTTATTGTGCATCAATGATGATTAATTAAAACAGAGGATGAAATGTTTGTAAGTATGCAACTTTGGTTGCATTTAATTTTTCTTGCACATTTTAGTGTTTCTTTGTAACATTATTTCATGCATACCTATTCAATGTTTGCCCAACCTTTTAGCATTATTAAGGCAATTATCCTTCTTCCTTATCTCTGTTTTTCACTAATTTAAAATACTGTATTCTTGCCATTTATCCTCATGCACTAATGATTCAGCATCCTTAGTTAATACAGCAGTATTATTGTACTACAGGTCGGCCATCACTAATCTGGCATCATTGGGGCCTGTAGTGTGCCGTATTAGTGAGTTTGCCGGATTACAGAGTGGTTAGGTTAGAATACACTTAATTAACCTATCAATATAGAGACTGCTACATCTCTCATTTTCGTCACTGCTTTCTCCTCCACTGGCTTGCTGCTGTGGATTTACAACCATCTGCACAATTTCTGAGTCGGTATAATGATGAAATTTGAAATTATGCTAGACAAAATTATTGCCGGATTAATGATGGAACAGGATAACTGATTGCCGGATTAGTGATGGCTGACCTGTACCTGTATTTCTACTTCTGTACCCAAAAAAATGTCATGTCTAGTCCTAATGTTTAAAGAGTTTTTCATCTAGAATTCTGTTTTTTTTTTTTTTTTTTCTGAATTAGTAAAATTGTTCTAAAAACCTTATGACATTGAGCTTTTCTTTATAATTAACCTTTAATTTTCTCCATTTACCAGGAACTTCGTAAAATGATTAATGATATTGCAGACAAGTATGAAGAGAAGAAAAGCAATTTGAGTGTCACAGAAGATATTGAGTGTAATAAACCATTAATTAAGGTTGGATCCTTAATTAAAATTGGGTAAGTACAAATACGTAGTTTTATCTACTGTCCTTTGCTTCCCTGCTAATATCTGCTAACCCTCTTTGCATTATAGTCCCCCTTTTTTTCTTGGACACTAATTTATATTATTGTCATTTGTTTGCTAAATTAAAACTATATTTATAAATGTATACCATGAAACTTGAATTTTTATAATCACCCAACTGTCAGCAGCAACATTAGTTAAAAATAATTTAACACTTTTACTGTGTAGATTGCAATAATGAAAGGAACAATGTTGGATGCCCAAAATAATTTTGAACAACCTCCATTTCCCTGTTTGGTACAGCTTATCAGCCAAGAGGCTTAATTTCAGTGTGATAGATGCTATCATCTGCTCAGTTTAAAATTTGAAGGAAAATATTCCTCATTTGATGCTACCTGCCCATGTATGTGCAGGTGGCACATACATTTTTATTGATGCTGGTAAAGAGCTCTTAATTCAGGGAATTGAAACTGCCCATGTCTTCCTTGGATCAAAGGTGATTGCCTCCATTCCCTAAGTGCTGTATAATCCTTACAGGTTTAGAGCACCTCAAATTTTTTTTTAAATTAGAATCATCTGATAATGCAGGGTGGCCCAAGGAAGAAAGACTCGCTCAGATTGCCATCTTTCTAAAAGTGTTCTGACATCACAATTGGATTATCCTGTGACCTCAACATCCTCACCCTTCCTTCAAAGTGTAGGCACTGCCCTTACTACCTCTAGGACTCAATCCTGGCTAACTGGTTTCTCTGAATCCTTTCATAAAAGTTACCCTGCTCTCACTCCAACAGCACCTCCATTAAAAATCACTTGTCTCCATGCAATCATCTCTAACACACACACTAGCGGCTTCAAATCAAGCGGGAGAAAGCTGGTAGGCCCACATATGAGAGAATGGGTCTGTGTGGTCAGTGTGCTTGGTATAAAAAAAATCCTGCAGCACGCAGTGCATAATGAGAAAAAAAAAAAGTGTGTTTTTGGATTAAAACGCCGACTTTGAGGTGTATTTTCGTATAGTATTTATGGTTGTATTCTTTTTCATGGTCACATTTGATAAAATGGAAAACATATTACAGGAATAGAGATGATTTTGATTAGTTTCATGATGAAAACAATCTTGAAATTGAGGTCAAAGTAGCGGAAATGTTCGATTTTTGCCAATGTTCAAGAGTAAACAAATCACGCCACGCGTCCAATACACATCAACTGGTGAGTCTAATATTCTTTCACAAGTGCACAGATATTATTTATACCATTTTTACAATAATGCAATAGTCTTAATAACAATAAATCTTCTATTTTTTGTGTGAATAAAAAATCAAAATAGAAAGCAAGAGTAATATACAGTGGACCCTTGAAAATCGTCCATAATTCTTTCCAGAATGCTGTTCGAGTGCCATTACCGAACGAATTTGTTACCATAAGGAAAAATGTAAATTAAGAGGGGCCTAAAGACGTGACTAATGAACAGATAACATCGTATTTTAGTGCCAGGAATGTCTGCATTGTTTATTCTGGACCCTATTTTGAAATTGACATCTTTTTTATTTTGCATGAAATTGGCGAAATTGCCAATTTCTGACCACTTTATTGGGTAGTTGAAATCGGTAAATTGGTGGTTTCTTGTACTCAATCGATAGAAGAGAGTGTAATTCCGTACGTTTTCCATCAAATTTCGTACTTTTGGTGTCATTACCATCGAGAAAAGATTCTCTATCATTTCATAAGAAAAAAATAATTTTTTTTTTTCCAAAATTTTGAGACATAGAATGACAGTTTCAGAATGGGGCCTCCGACAGTCAAAAGGTTAAAGGAGGGGATTGAGATACTGGCGGTTTGGAGGGATTTTTTGAACTGTCGTATCTTAGCGCCTCTGCAAAGACAGTGATTATGTGCTAGTGAGGTGAAGGTGTTGAATGATGATGAAAGTATTTTCTTTGGGGGATTTTCTTTCTTTTTGGGTCACCCTGTCTTGGTGGGAGACGGCTGACGTGTTAAAAAAAAAAAAAATAAAGTCTTGCTAAAACACCTATTGATAGAAGCATTAGCAGATATGTACAGGTGTACTCTGCTGAGAACCTACCTGTTTTAACTACATAAAATTTAAAGGTTTTTATTTTTTGTAGAATACACTCATTAGGTTTTTGAGAACAAAGTTGTTTGCAATATAGATCTGCATATAGATTTTATTTTTAGTACTGCACTGTGTAATGGAATGTTTTCATCAGGTATATGTTTACAACATTTCGTAAGTGTTCCTGCCACTATCTTACACCAAGGGACAGTGACATTTGGACAGATGATGAGGATGATGACAATGAGGAACTAAAGGACAAAGGTTTGTTTTTAAGTAACGACTCAATCAGTAAAGCATTATTGTAATTAAAAACAGATAAAATTTGCATTTTAATTACTTTTTTCATATACTGGTGGTTTTTTTATACTAGATCCTTGCATAATCAGTATATAAATAGCTGAAAACCAGTGTATGTATTGTAAAAAAGCGAGTTAAACATTTTATAACTGCGATATTTGTGATCCTCTAGAAAGACAGACGGGGAAAAAAAGTGATGTGTGTTTTCCTTCTTTTAATCATCCTGCTTTGGTGGGAAATGGTTAATGTGTTAAAAAAACTATTATGCATTATATATACAGGTTGAGTATCCCTCATCCGAGATGCTTGGACCGGAAGTGTTTCAGATTTTTTAATTTTTTGGATTTTGGAATATGAGATAGCTTGGGGGATGGGATCCTAAGCCTAAACATGAAATCCATTTATATTTTGTATACAACTTATACATATTGCCTGAATTTAATTTTATACAATATTTTTAATAAAAGCAGCACAGCCACAACGGAAGAATACTGGTGCCATTGTGTTTTGATTAAAAGGCTACTACACGCTATTTTTTCTTATCACTTTTACCCATAGGGGTATCTGTGGGCCTTTGACATTTTCAATAATATCTTTGTACCATCAAGTAAAGAATAAGCAGAAAACACACAGTAATCACAGTGAGTACTGCATGTAGGTCAGGCAGTGATGACAGTTGATAACAGACTGGTGCCAACAGATTATTATTATTATAATCAAAGAGAAGCGCTAAACCACAGGGGTTATACAGCGCTGCAGGTTATTGTAGGATGCAGGGAGAGTGGGTTGTAAGAGGGAGATGGATGATTAGTAGGGTATGGAGTGCAGTATGACGGTGGATAGTGCGGGGATAGAGGGTAGCAAGAGATCGAGGTAGAAGGGACTGAGGGAGGTGCTAGAGGTATAATCTTCAGAGTTTGTGTAGTAAGTCAGTTTCTGTCAAAAAGTCAACAAGAGAGTCAGGATTAAAGGAGGGTCCATCTGCAAGAAGGGAAGGTAAAGAAATGGCCGCAGAGCGAAGACATCGTTGGAGGTAAATTCTGCGTGCACGTTGATAGAGTGGGCAGTCCAGCAGAATATGTCGCACAGACACTGGTGCCAACAGAGCCCCATCCAGGGTATGTGAAGTTGTATATTGCAACTGTTTGGGTATGCAGAGATCTGTGCAACATCTGAGAACCTCCCAGAGCCAACTGAAATTTTCAATTTGTGGTGTCATGTCAATGCTCAAAAAAAGTTTTGGATTTCGGAGCATTTAAAATTTCAGATAAGGTGTACTCAACTGATGTGTTAACTTCTGGTTGTTTCCCACCAAAGCAATTCAGATAGGGAAAAATCACATTAACCATATTTCACACTATTTTTTTTTTTTAAGTTCACAGACATCACATTTCAAATAATCTAGCTATCTTGGATAAGTAGATGTCATAGTACAGTTGTCTGCATATGCATGGAATTCTTACAATCTCCCACAATCAGTTAATCACTCTCAGAGTATCTCTCAATTTTGCTCTCTCAGTCACACACATGCTCATGTATGTATGCATATACTGTGTGTGTATTCAGTTAGGTGAGCACGCACACAGCCAATACATACACAAGTACAGTGGAACCTTGGTTTTCATTTGCCCTGGTTTTTGTTGAATTCAGTTTTCGACGACTTTTTTTGTCAAAATATTGTCCCAGTTTTCGTTCGTCACCTTGGTTTTCGTCCGCCGTACCAAACGTGTCAGCCTGCCCGCACCCACACAAAGTGGAATCTATTGTGGCTTTGGGAAAGTCCATGGGGTTGGATGTGAGTGGCCAGGATGTGGAAGAGTTGGTGGACGACCACAGGGAAGAGCTAACCACTGAAGAGCTGCAACACCTTCAACTAGAACAGCAACAGATCGCAGCTGAGGAAATTGCTTCAGAGGAGGGAGAGGGAAGAATGTGCCTTCTTCAGCAATTAAGGACATTTGTGCAAAGTGGAGTGAGGTGCAAAGTTTTGTGGAGAAATATCACCCTAACAAAGCTGTTGCAAGCCATGTCTGCAACATGTTCAATGACAATGCCGTGTCCCATTTTAGGCAAATCTTAGAGACGCCAGAAACAGACCTCTCTGGACAGATTTTTTTGTGCGACAGGGGTACAGTGACTCGAGCTGGTCCTATTATTATTATTATTATTATAATCAAATAGAAGCGCTAAACCACAGGAGTCATACAGCGCTGCAGGCTATTGTAGGATGCAGGGAGAGTGGGTTGTAAGAGGGAGATGGACGATTAGTAGGGTATGGAGTGCAAGATGACGGTGGATAGTGCAGGGGTGGAGGGTAGCAAGAGATCGAGGTAGAAGGGACTGAGGGAGGTGCTAAAGGTATAATCTTCATTATTATTATTATAATCAAATAGAAGCGCTAAACCACAGGGGTTATACAGCGCTGCAGGCTATTGTAGGATGCAGGGAGAGTGGGTTGTAAGAGGGAGATGGACGATTAGTAGGGTATGGAGTGCAAGATGACGGTGGATAGTGCAGGGGTGGAGGGTAGCAAGAGATCGAGGTAGAAGGGACTGAGGGAGGTGCTAGAGGTATAATCTTCAGAGTTTGTGTAGTAAGTCAGTTTCTGTCAAAAAGTCAATGAGAGAGTCAGGATTAAAGGAGGGTCCATCAGCAAGAAGGGAAGATAAAGAAAGGGCCGCAGAGCGAAGACGCCGTTGGAGGTAAATTCTGCGGGCTCGTTGATAAAGTGGACAGTCCAACAGAATATGTCGAACAGACACTGGAACCTGACAGTGCTCACAGAGAGGGGCAGGGAGCCTCTCCATGAGATATCCGTGCGTAAGACGAGTGTGGCCAATGCGAAGACGAGAGAGTGTAGTCTCCCAAACTTGACATTGGTGACAAGAAGAAGGCCAGAAACCTATACTCGGTTTAATAGAATGAAGTTTGTTATTTAGCAGGTCAGACCGGCGAAGCTGGTCCTAGTGCCAGTAAAAGACAAAGAATGGAAGTAACCCCAGATAGGGACTTGACACCTGAAGTCCTTATGGAAGGGAATTCCCCTTCCAAACAAACTTTCCTCCCTCTCCTCTCCTCGCTGTCTTCCATACGCCAACAAGTCTTCAATAAAGGTAAAACTGATTTAAATGTTTATTTATAAATTAAAATTAGTGCTTTATATTTATTTCTCAGTTTTCTGTATGTAAAACTATAGTTATTCTCTATAAAATTTATTTTTTGCTAATATTTTTGGGTGTCTGGAACGGATTAATTGGATTTACATTATTTCTTATGGGAAATACTGCTTCAGTTTTCATTGAATTTGGTTTTCGTCTGACTCTCTGGAACAAATTAAAAACGAAAACCGAGGTTCCATTGTATGTAGTACATGCATTACTACCATTAAAACTAAAAAAAAATGTATATGACTAATTTTCATAATTCTTTGCAATTATTTTCAGGAGATCGGTATGACTGTTTTGTGCCATGTGGCGAGATGCTAGTAGTGAGTGTTACACTACTGAATTCAGGTGAGGATGGGCTTCAAGAGGACACCGCAGCCAATGTAACACGGCAACAAAGAATTAGAGAGTCAGTTCAGACAAGATCCACGTCAAGTCCCATGCAGCATGAACGATTGCTGATAAAGGCACTGGATAGCTCAATAGTGTTTCCTAATAAAATATCAGATTATTTTGAGAGCAGCCAAAAACTGTCTGCAGAATCCTCATCAATTGGAAATCTTGGAAATAATGAACATGAAAAATTAAAGAAAATGTGAGTATGAAAATATTTTAGTTTTTATACTTGATTGTGTATATAGGTGCCCCTTGCTTTATGAGACATGCATTCCCAGTCCATTGTGCATAAAGCAAAATCACAAAATAAATCCAAATAACTTAAATCCTGATGCACCTAACCTCTGCATCTGACCTTTGCACTATTTAAGTTTTGTATCTAGTATGTAATCTGTCAAGTGCTGTGATGGATATGTGGGCAAATAGGCCACCAGCAGCAACAACCTGGTTGACCAGGCAAACACTAGCCAATTCTGGCTTAAGACAGTGCTGCAGAATAGGAAAACTTGAAACCCATCAAAAGTACCCAGCCATCTCCTGCCAAGGTAGGGTGACCCAAAAAAGGGTAACATTCACCATCATTCAGTCTGTTTTGTACTTTGAAAAGCCCAAACATGGGTGTGCTTTATTGCATCAATAAATAACTACACTATAATTTCAGTAGTGTCTTTATCACCATTTGTCAGTGTTATACCTCCAGTTTGCAACAAATAACATGTAAAAACAAAGGAATATGCTCTGAGACTCATTCAAATTACACATTAATTGAATGTTTGCTTAAAAAATATGACCTGACTACATGTTCACCAAGCAGTCACATACAAAAAAGAAATGTTGTTGATCCAGTAACAACCAAGAAAAGTTCAAAATTTAATGAAACTACACACAAAGTAGAGGGCAGTGCACCATAAATGAATTTTTCACTTTAGCATTCAGCAAAAATTTAGAAGACCCCTTAATAAACATATTATTTTCAATAAATGATATGGATAACGCTTTATTTCTTTGAGCTACCAGTAATGTAGATACACTAGTAAAATAGTAGGCACAAAAGAAAACAAGTCACTAATTATGCAATGCATTTCGAGGAACTAATCTTAAGATTCACACACTACTTAAGAACTAGACATAGCATTATGAAAGACTTCATGTGAAGTTAAATACAATCATACGTTCAATTAGAAATGTAGCTAGTGACAAAGTGGATAATTACAAAACATTTACATATTTAAACTGGTTCAATGACCTTCAGTTTAATAGTTTTAAAACTATTGGCAGATAGGGGACATTTAGAGACTTCAGGCAGGAAGCTCCAGATTTTAGGGCCTTTTATGTGCATTGCATTTTTACAAAAGTTGAGTCAGATGCTGGGGATATCAAAGAGGTTGTTGGGTCTTGTGTTATGTCTGAATTCTGTTTCAGCTGTCAAGGAAGAGTTTCAGAGTAGGGTTTATATTGGAATGTGATATAAATTGGATACGTATCACATTGGAGGGAGTATGGAAGAAGTGAATGTGTTCAGATATTTGGGAGTAGATTTGCCAGTGGGTGGGTTTATGAAGGATGAGGTAAACCATAGAATTGATGAAGAAAAAAAGGCGAGTGGTGTGTTGAGGTATCTGTGGAGACAAAGAACGTTATCCATGGAGACAAGGGAATGTATGAGAATATAGTGGTACCAACACTCTTATATGAGTGTGAAGCATGGGTTGTAAATGGTGCAGAGAGGAGGCAGCTGGAGGCAGTGGAGATGTCATGTCTAAGGGCAATGTGTGGTGTAAATATTATGCAGAGAATTCGTAGTGTGGAAATTAGGTGGTGTGGCGTTACTAAAAGTATTAGTCAGAGGGCTGAAGAGGGGCTGTTGAGGTGGTTTGGTCATTTAAAGAGAATGGAATAAAGTAGAATGACTTGGAGACCCCAAAAAAAAGTCATTCATACATAATCACTGTCTTTGCAAAGGTTCTCAGATTCGACAGTTCAGATGTCACTCCAAAAAGCAAATATCTCAAACCCTACCTTTAAAGTGCAGGCATTGTACTTCCCACCTCCAGGACTCAAGTTCGGCTAACCGGTTTCTCTGAATCCTTTCACAAAATATTACCCTGTTCACACCCCAAGAGCTCAAAGTCCCAAAAACCATTAATTTCCATTCACTCCTATCTAACACACACTTGCTGTATGTCCAAGCCCCTTGCACATGCAACCTCTTTTACTCCCTCCCTCCATCCTTTTCTAGGATGACCACTACCCTCCTCACCTCCACTACATATTTATATACCTTCCAAGTCATTCTATTTTGTTCCATCTTCTCTAAATGAAGAAAAACCACCTCAACAACCCCTCTTCATTCCTCTGAATAATACTTTTGGTAACTCCACACCTCCTAATATCCACACTACGAATTCTCTGCATAATATTTACACCACATATTGCTCTTGGACATGACATCACTGCCTCCAGCCTCCTCCTTGCTGCAGCATTTACACCCCATGTTTCACACTCATGTACATGTAAGTGTTGGTACCACTATACTCTCATACATTCTCTTCTTTGCCTACAGGGATAATGTTCTTTGTCTCCACAGATACCTCAATGCACCACCCACCCTTTTTCATTCGAGTAATCTGTGGAGACAAAGAACATTATCCCTGTAGGCAAAGAAGAGAATGTATGAGTATAGTGTACCAACCCATGTACATGGGGGACATGGGATTAATGCTGCAGCAAGGAGGAGGCTGGAGGCAGTGATGTCATGTCTCAGACTATTATGTGGTGTAACTATTATGCAATGAATTTGTAGTGATAGCTCTTGGTTTATTTTTTCCCAGTCAGTTCTATAGTTGTTAAAATTAAACTTACTGAACATCCCGTCTCTAACATTAGTGATGCATCGCTAATCGTTTGAACTGCATCACTAATCGTTTGAACTTATATGATGTTGTGATCAGAGTACAGTATATTGTTTTTATAACTTATGTCTCTGATTAGTTCCTCGTTGCTTGTTAATATCAAATCCAGGGTATTTTCATTTCTAGTGGGATCAATTATCTGTTGGTTCAGTGAGTACTTTTCACAAAGCCTCATTAGTTCCCTGGTATGTGCCTGTTGAGCCAAATTTTTTCTTCTAAAATTTTTAGTTGATTGCTTAGTGATACAGACATTTATTTGCAGGGCCTCTAAGTCAAGAATAAAGAAAAAAAAGCAGAAAGTGAAAGAATCTACAGCAGCTATAGAATTTAATGTGGAAAATGAAAATCCTAACAAGAGGCAAGTTTTAAATAATATTTCTAGTGATAATTCCCTGGAAGCTTGTCAGAAGAATCAGTGTATACTACCCAAAGGATTGAATGACTCTTTACAAAGTTCCTCTTCATGTAAATCTAGGATATCTCACTCAATCCTGGCATTGGATTCTGACATAGATAATCAGATTACAGATGATGAGTCTCAATCCCAAAATGATAGAGCCAAATCTCAGTTATTTGATTTGTATGGTTTGGATAGCATTTCTGTTGAGATTAATAGGATTGATTTTCAAAAATATTCAAATATTGTGCAAAATGGTAGCTTACCTTCACATGTAAAGCCCAAGAAGAAATCCAAAGTATTGGAAGTAAAGAAATGTTTGAATAACAAAAATAAATACAAAGAAAAATGTTTAGAAGATTTTTCCAAATCTGGAAATATTACTAGGTCCTACTTACAAAGCTCAAAAAAAAAATTCACTGTAAAAGATAAAAATAAACTTGAACTTTTTAAGGCATCTGTTTCTCCAAAGAAGAATTTTGAAAAGGCACACAAAAGGGACCTTAAGATAGAAAGTGTGTCCTCTCGATCACCCAGTCCTGTCTTGGGTACTTCAAGGAAAAAATCAAAGAAAAACGCTAGTGATGTTTTCTTTTGCCCACAGGTAACAAATCAGACTGAAGGAAAGATGGAAGTAAAAGATTTTGGATCTGAAGATAGCACACATGCAGGATATATGTATAAAATGAGAGATGATGATGCTACAGAGTCATTTGATTTTGACTTGAGTGAGGAGTTACCTGATTTAACACGGCCAGATCCAAGTTTGCAAGTGAAAATTCTTCTTAGTAAAATAGATTCCAAGGAAAAGATTTTACAATATGGTCTGAAGAAAGATACCTTAGAAATCATTAATTCCCCCAAAAAATTAGGAAAGAATATAAAAGGTGCTAATGTCAAGAGAAAATTAAAGAAAGAAAACAAAAGTCCTGAGGAAAACCATAGACAAAAGAGTTTAGAAAAGTTATCAAAAAATGCAGAAGAAATGTCATACCCAAGCAAGTCAAAATCGCGTGCCGATAAGGCTGAATCTGTTTGTCGTAGAAGTCTCCGTATTAAAGAAATGGAAGACATTTCTTCCCAAAGTGAAACAAAAATTAAGGAAAATACTACCAGCAACAGTGAATCTGATTCCATAGACTTTAATAATGATCAGCCATTAATAAGGAAAATATTACAGAAATCTAAACCTCAGTTTAATGTGATTTCATGTTATGATATTTCATCTCAGGAATATGTACCTAAGAGTGACCTATTGTCAGAAAACTCTAAGAAACCTCTTGCAACCCTTGAAAAGTGCCATAAAACAGGGGAGCAGCTTGATAAACATTACACAGATAAAGCATTGTCTCAGGACTTTATATACAATGTTTCCCAAGACAGTAACAATTTGCCAACAGGCATTAAAAGTAAACCAGTGACTAAAAAGTGCAATTACAAATCAAAGTTATTTGCTGTCCCAGAAAATCAACCTAAAGTAACTGACTGGGTTACTACCACTAAAAAAAATAAAAATAATCGGAGTAATGAAGTAGACATATTATCAAAGGCATCATCTGATGAACAGTTCTTTGATAATTCTAAGACCACGAATTTCAGAACAGCAGTTGTGAAAAAACAAGTTAATAGTGCTGATTTATCTCCAGAAACCAAAAAAAGTTATGAAAATTCTTTCACTACTGATATAGATAAAGTTAGTAGTAGTACTTTAGAGGCAAGCTGTAGTGATGCAAGTAGGTCTAGTGAATCAACCTATTTTAAAGCAAATTTGGTTTTGTCTTCAGAAATAAACATTTATGGTAATGTTGGTAGTCAAATGCAGAGTAAAAGTGAATGTGACAAAAGGAACCCATATGAATGGGAACTGGATGAACCACAGTGCAGTTATTCAGAGAGAACAACAGTAAATCCAGAACACATGCATAGTTTTATGGATTTAGAAAATATAACAATGCTGCAGTTTGATAATAGCTTGGCTAAATCACAGGAGGAACTCTGCAGTGAAGGTAATGTATTATGATTATTGTCTTGTGCTGTAAATTTTTACTTTGAATAATAAGTACATTGGACCCCCGGTTATGGTAATTAATCCGTTCCTGAGTGTGTGACTAAACCCGAATTTGACTATTTCCGAATTAATTTTCCCCCCCATAAGAAATAATGTAAATCCAATTAATCCATTCCAGACACCCAAAAGTACAGTGGTACCCCGACTTACGATGGTCCCCAAACTCACCCTTTTATGTAAGTTTATTTTTTTAAATGCTTTTGTAAGTGTAATTTTGGGGGTCTAAAAGGACTAGTCTATTTTACATCATTTCTTATGGAGATAAATTCGTTTGGTAATGGCACTTGAACAGCATTCTGGAATGAAAAAATATCGTAAGTCGGGGTACCACTGTATTAAAAAAAAACAAGTTTACATTAAATATACATTTAACCTACACAGAAAACAATAAGACATGAAGAATAAAACAATAATAACATGACATTTACCTTCATTGAAGACTTGTTGATGTATGGAAGACGGGAGAGGATGGAGGAGTTACTAGTGTTTGGAAGGGAAATCCCCTTCCATAAAGACTTCAGGTACCAAGTCCTTTTCTGGGGTTACTTCCCTTTTGTTTTTTAATGCCACTAGGACCAGCTTGAGTCTCTGCACACCTGTGGCACTAAATATCTGTCCTGAGAGCTCTGTTTCTGGGGTCTCTTTAAAATTTCCCTAAAATGGGACACGAGATTGTCATTGAACATGTTGCAGACATGGCCTGTAACAGCTTTGTTAGGGTGATGTTCCTCCATAAATGTTTGCACCTCACTCCACTTTGCACAAATGTCCTTAATCTTTGAAGAAGGCACCTTCTTCCATCTCTCTTCTTCCTCTTCTGAAGCAATTTCCTGAGCTGTGGTCTGTTGCTGTTCCAGATGAAGGTCTTGCAGCTCTTCAGTGGTTAGCTCTTCATTATGGTCCTCCACCAACTCTTCCACATCCTTGCCACTCACATCCAACCCCATGTAATTCCCCAATGCCACAATACTTTCCACTACTGCCATAGGCTCCTCAGGGTCAGCCCCAAACCCTTGAAAATCCCTCTCTTGGACACACATAGGCCACAATTTTCTCGAAGCAGAGTTCAAAGTCTTGGAAGTTACTCCCTCCCAAGCCTTACCTATAAGGTTTATGCAATGGAGGATACTAAAATGATCTTTCCAGAACTCTCTTAGGGTCAGTGCAGTGTCTGAGGTCACATCAAAGCACCTTTGAAACATTGCTTTGGTGTACAGTTTTTTGAAGTTTGCAATGATCTGCTGGTCCATGGGCTGGATGAGAGGAGTGGTATTTGGGGGCAAGAACTTCACTGTGATGAAACGAAACTCCTCCACCATTTGGTCATCCAAGTCTGGAGGATGAGCAGGAGCATTGTCCATTACCAAGAGGCACTTGAGTTCCAATTTACTTTCTAGGAGGTATTTCTTCACATTGGGGCCAAACACTTCATTGAACCAATCAAGGAAAACTTCCCTCGTGACCCATGCCTTACTGTTAGCCTTCCACATCACACACAAATTAGCCTTGGCGACACTGTTTTTCTTGAACACTCTGGGATTTTCAGAGTAAGACACCAGTAAAGGCTTCACTTTGAAATTCCCACTAGCATTACTACAGAACATTAGAGTTAGCCTGTCTTTCATAGGCTTGTGTCCTGGCAGTGCCTTTTCCTCCTGCATGATGTAGGTCCTCTGACATTTTCTTCCAAAAGAGGCCTGTTTCATCACAATTGAACACTTCTTGGGGTTTGAATTGTGAAGCCTCTATGTACCCCTTGAATTCCTGCACATATTTTTCAGCTGCACATTTGTCAGAACTTGCTGCCTCGCCATGCCTTACCACACTGTGTATGCCACTATGATTCTTAACCCTTTACCGGGCACTCCCTGGAAAATGATAATTTCGAAATGTATTTCATATGAGTGGATAGAGTAACTCAATGTAAGGATAATGAGCCCATATAATTGAAATTCTAAAAAAAACTTTTCACGCAATTGCCAATATTCAAGGACCGTCTACAGACGGTCCTGACCGTTAAAGGGTGTCAAATTCTGAATGTTGCAAATTTGCAATTGGTAATAAAACACCAAATAAGTATTTTTCTATTTTATTATACTAATAGACAATATCAAAAACACAAATGGAACTTGTTTCCAAACATTTTGTAGGTATAAAAAATATAAAAGTGAACCAAAGAGCAACATGGACACATTGCAAAGGGATAAAACTTTCAAGTCCCATATTCCTGAATTTCCTGAGAAAAAACAATCATTCTTGATCACTAATGAAAGGCTATGAAGCAATTTCTTTCCTTCTTTATGCATAGATTTACCTTGCATACGGCACACAAAAATGAGGATGTGACATGATTTTTCGTTTTGCTGCAATAATTGCATGTAAATATTCTGCCTTGCACTGGCCAGTGACCTAGCATTTTATCAAACCTATCATTTTGGTCAAACCTCACACTGTCATCAGGCCTTTCTGCACGTTGGTACTGCACTGGAGATGGCAACAGGTCATCTGGTTCTGGATCTGAGTCACTTTCCACCAAAATGCAGAGATATTTGAACTTCTGTTGGAAGGGTTCACAATAGAACAATTTCTCATTGATCTGGAATGACAATAAGAATGTTCTGTACACACCCAGACCACTACAGAATTCATATATGCACTAGAAAATTTTATATAAATATTTATTTACTGAAATTTGAAATGTGGCCCTGACGGGCGGGACCGTCTGTACACGGTCCTCTTTTGTTGCACTTTTTTCAATTGCATGGTACACTCATATTATGCATATCTAACTCCTGATATATATCTCAAAATATGCCTAAACTATTCATTTACACACTGGACACAACAATAAGTACTTACCGACATTGTAGAGAGTATAATCACAGTGTATATGAGTGGAAGAAGAGCAAAAATCCGGCTCTGGGTGATGCCAAGCGAGAAGTGTTTACATTTTGGTCTCTCAACCAATGGGAAGTGAGCAGATGCCGGTCTCACTTAGCTGGAGCGACTCACAGAAGGCTTGTGATTGGTCAGAAACAGAGAACGGGAACCTAGATGCGCTGGGGGAGTAGGATGACACGTGCAAAAACACGTGTTTAGGACCGTCTCTACACGGTCCTGCCCGGTAAAGGGTTAAATCTCTCAAACCAGCCTTTGCTGGCCTTAAATTCACTGAGATCAGCACTAGTTTCAGGCATTTTTTTGTTGATCCACACCAACAACAAAGTCTCCACATCTTTGAGTATTTGCGATCTCTGTTTGCACCTTTTGCAACAACAGGTTCCTTGATTTCCTTTTTCTTGGCCACAATAGAAGCGATGGTTTTATGGGGTTTCTTATACAACCTGGCAAGCTCTGCCACACGTACTCCACTTTCACATTTTGCAATGATGTCTTTCTTGAATTCTATAGTGTTTCTCACCTTCTTTACCAAAGGGCTGGCACTAGGAGCTTTCTTTGGGCCCATAGTGGCTTATTTAGCAGTTGTAAGCACTAAAACAAATGGAATAGTAATATGTACAGTATTACAAAATTTATCGTATGAACGCGTGGGATCGTCCTCACTGGCTGGTAAACAACGGTGGCCCGTCTGAGTGTCGGGCCGCCGCTCAGACACGTTCGGGATGAATGACGTACCGAGTTAAATGATCACCGAGCCAATATTTTGAAAAAAAAAAGTTACTATTACCGAAAATTACGAAATCCGATGACTACGAAATCCGGGGGTCCATTGTACTTTACCTGTACATTGACACAGCTTCAGTCATGTTTATGTAGTAGTTTAGTAGGCAGCCACTAATCATGGAAGTAGTCTGACACCACCCTTTCATAAGTGAAATGAAAATCTGTTAATGTTTTGCACTGTGCCAGAATGCTGGGCTTTTTTTTGTCTCATGAATATGTAAGATGGGAGGAAAATCAAAAAAATTTCTACAGTACTTGTATTCAATATACACTAATTTCATGTGTTTTGTAATAGTTCTCATTCTTGGTAATTCCAGTACAACCTCCAACAAAAGTTAAAAATACATAAACAATAAAATCTCACTGATTTTGCTTAAACATGGTTTTGGGGTTAATTTTTGGCCAAAAAATAAGATTTACATATTTAAGCAAAATCTAACTGTAGGCCAAGACTCAAGCAGTATGAAAGATCATTTTGAGGTTAATTGTTGACATCACAAAGTATTTCAATGCTGCCATCTCTCTTTTGATACTAGCTCTATAAAAGTATATTTGGAATTACCATGATTAGAATATTATAAAAATATTAGTGATTTAGGTTGATTCTTTTAACACACTGGCCATCTCCCACTGGGGTAGGGTGTCCCAGAAAAAGAAGACACACTTTCACTATTACTCTTCCCATCACTGTTTTGCCAGAGGTGCACCAATACTTCAGTTCAGATGCCCCTCCAAACTGCAGATTTTCCCACCTTTCCTCCAGAGTGTAGGCACTACTTCCCACATTCAGGGCTGAAGTCTGGCTAACTGGTTTCCATGAATCCCTTCATAAATGTTTCCTTGCTCTTAATCCAACAGCATTTCAAGTCATAAAACCACTTGCCTCCACTCCTATCTTAACATGCTCACACATGCCCTCATTCAAAACCTCCTTCGCCCCTCCTCCAACTTTTCCTAGGGTGACCCCTACCCCACCTTCCCTCCACCACAGATTTATACACCCTCCAAGTCATCCTATTTTTCTCCAGCTTCTCTAAATGGCCAAACAACCTCATTAACACCTCCTCAGCCCCCTGCATAATACTTTAAGAACAGGTGTGGGGGTTACTAAATCTCTGAACTAGAAATTCTGAATAATATTTACACAACACATTGCCCTCAGACATGACATCTCTGCTTCCTCCATCCTCCCTGTTGCAACATTCACAACCCATGGTTTCACATCCATATGAGTGTTAGTACCATTATACTCTTCATACGTTTTCCTGATTGCCATGGATAATGTTCTTTGTCTCCACAGATGTCTCAATGCCCCTCCCTCATCAATTCTCCAATTGAAAAAATATATACATAGGAGGGTCCTGCTTTACAACACTTCACTTTATGGCATTTCGCTAATGCAGCGGTTTTCAGTTAAATTTAATTTTCATTTATTCAGACTTCCTACAATAAATATATTCGCCACTCACTATAAGCTAAGGACGTAAATATTTTAAGGTAAGTAATACGTGTACTGTACAGTGGTACATTGACTTAGGAGTTTAATTCATTCTGTGACCGAGCTCGTAACTCAATTTGCTCGTATATCAAATAAATTTTCCTCATTGAAATTAATTGAAATGCCATTAATCCGTTCCAGCCCAAAAAAAACCACCCCAATTTTTTTACGGGTTTTTAAATAAGAAAAATGTATTTATAAATAAGAAATATTGTATAAAAGCATAATAAAAGAGAATGTAAAGAAATAAACAATGTAAAGAAATAATCAAGAACCGTCTGGGAACATTTGCTTACGTCAGCAGAATTCCTTGCTCTTGGGAGGCAGGAGAAAATTCTTCAATATAACGCTAATATCAACTCTATGGCTTATTTATCTATCACAGTTGATTTAATATGACATAATAAACAATATAAATAATATATAAACATGATATATACAGTGGAACCCCGGCTTACGATGTTATCATCTTACGTTATTTTCGGTAACCGATATTTATAACGTAAGAAATTTGTTTGTGGCTTACGATGTTTGCTTCGTTTACCGACATTCGTACCGGACCTGTCCGCTTGGCGCCCAGCTGAGCGCGCACTCCAGGGAGCATCAGTGCTATTGTTTACAAGCGAGAGCGACCACCCACCCACACCCACGCATTCATACCAGTATATTGTCATTATTCCACTGCTGTTTTTAGTGCTTGCAACTGCTAAATAAGCTACCATGGGTCCAAGGAAAGATCCTAGTGCTAAGCCTGTGGCAAAGAGGAACAGAAATATATGTACGATAGAAGTGAAGAAGGAGATAATAGAAAAATATGAAAGTGGAGTGCGTATCAGTGAGCTAGCCAGGCTGTATGGTAAACCCTATTCTACCATCGCTACCATTGTGGATAAGAAATATTCAAGTAAAATCAAGGAAGCTGTTGTTGCAAAAGGTGCATCTGTGATCACAAAACAGAGACCACAAGTGCTGGAAAATGTGGAAAGGTTGTTGTTGGTGTGGATCAACGAGAAACAGTTAGCAGGAGATACTGTTTCGGAGGGAATAATATGTGAAAAGCAAGGCAGTTGCATGATGATCTCCTTAAGAAAATGCCTGCAACGAGTGCTGAAGTGAGCGATTTAAAGCCAGCAGAGGCTGGTTTTACAAATTTAAGAATCGAAGTGGCATACATAGTGTTGTGAGGCATGGTGAGGGAGCCAGTTGTGACAAAGTGCGGCTGAAAAATATGTTCCTGAATTCCAGGAGTACCTAGAGGCTGAACAATTCCTCCCCAACAAGTGTTTAATTGTGATGAAACAGGCCTGTTTTGGAAGAAAATGCCCAACAGGACCTACATTACTCAGGAGGAAAAGGCACAGCCAGGACATAAGCCTATGAAAGACAGGCTAACTTTGATGCTGTGTGCCAATGCCAGTGGTGATTGCAAAGTGAAGCCTTTACTGGTGTATCTTTTGAAAATCCCGAGTGTTTGGCAGATGCGGTGTCAGCAAGTCTAACTTGTGTGTGATGTGGAAGTCTAACAAAAGGCTTGGGTCACAAAGGACATTTTCTTAGATTGGTTCAATGAAGTGTTTGGCCCCAGTGTGAAGAAATATCTATTGGACAATAATTTGCCACTTAAGTGCCTCCTGATAATGGACAATGCTCCTTGTCATCCTCCAAACTTGGTAGAGAAAATTGTGGAGGAGTTTAAATTCATCAAAGTGAAGTTCTTGCCCCTAATACCACTCCTCTCCTCCAGCCCATGGACCAGCAGGTCATTTCCAACTTTAAAAACTCTATACCAAAGCAATGTTTCAAAAGTGCTTTGATGTGACCACAGACATGAACATAACCCTAAGAGAATTTTGGAAAAACATTTCCATATGCTGCATTGTGTACACCTTATAGGTAAGGCTTGGGAGGGAGTACTACAGGACTTTGAACTCTGCCTGAGAAAATTGTGGCCAGACTG